>APFE030566796.1:0-11533 GCA_000404065.3 Pinus taeda | reverse complement strand
ATGATTGATGTTGACCATTTTGAATATACGGCTGCCCATTACTTGCAAAGACTTGTTGCTCAGATCCTTGGTAAGCTTCTTGGAATTGCGGTTGTTGGTATTGTACTAGCCATGGTTGTGAAGCCATGAGCTGTTGTCCAATACTGACTTTTTGACCAAGATGAGGGGTAATGGTTCCCAAATGAACCTGGGTCATTCCACTAGTCAGTGATTGTGGTTGCGTCGCAGGGACAAGAGGTTGTTGTATTACGACCTGAGAAACCTGAGGTTGGCATACAAAAGGCAACACTTGTACTTGCGACGCCATCAAAATATCCAGAGTAGTGGGGATATTTGACATAGGTAAACTTTGTTGAATCGAGTATATAACTCTTGGTTGTTGAGGCAGTACTGGCACCCATTCGCTAGATGTAATTCCAGCATACCCTAAAATCTATTGTGAATTGTCTTATGGTTGTTCTCTCAGAGGAGACAATGAAAGGGTATACTGCCATCCATACAGTGGTAATCCAGTGCTCAAAGGAATGATTTTCCTTTGGGGACCAGATTGCCCAAATTGACACTACGAAGGATCAATTTGTTAAGACTCAACATAAGAGATTCCAGATATTATTCTAGGTGAACAAACAAGAACAATCCATACTGTCAAAACTACCCCTGGATGGACTCCATCCAGCAATTGAGAGGTAGTTGGGACAGATGACACGCCGACAAACATTGTTGAAGTAGCAGCGGGAAGTTCTGCATCTGCTGTGTTGGATGACACAATCCTAGATGTTGACGGTTGTTCAGACATATTTAGTCTATCCAAAAGATTCCTAAGTGATTCTTCAGGAACTTCTGATGGCTGGAGACTAACTTCTGATGAAGAAGGATATAGGGTGATCCCAACTCCAAATTGCAATGGAGCATTAGATGGAGGATCCTCTACAATCTCTTCTATGGCAATCAATCCAGGCGGAAGAGATAGACCATCAGGTCCATAAAATATTTATGGTGCTGAAGAAGGTATAAGCTTTGTAGAGACTGATGTTTTGGGTGTAACACCTTCCGAATCAACTATAGATGTAGCCGATTTGGGAATAGAAGTGTTTACCATCACAATAGGATCAGTTGTAATGTCCTTTTGTGGCTGACGAATTTCATCTGTAGAGGCAGGGATACCAGAAATGTTCGAAGTAACCAGAGTCTCTGAGGATGTCGGAGTACTTGCTCCAACTAACCTAGGGGACTTCAATCCAGTCAAACGAGTTTGTTTTGTTTGGAATAGTTTAATTTCCAGATTCAATGACGGTTGACTCGTAAGCCTTTGTGAATGACTGGGTTTCGATCGACTTTCTTCCACGATTGTGGATTACTCGATCAACTCAAAATAATAGGGGAAAATGACTCTGAATTAAATGAATTCTAGACGCTTTGACACAACTTGTTTTTTTAATTTTTAAGAGTCGAGAAAAAACAAAAGATGACTCTAATCACCTTCGATTTTTAATGATCCTGAAGTGACAAGTGCTCAGATGGACATTTTTCCTTTATGGAGTGTGAAAATGAACGAAAGAGACTAATCTGGAAATCTAGTTAGAGGGATTACCAAACCAATCGCAAAACTACATAATACTTTTTACGATACGGTAGTCAATCTTCCCAAATGTTGCGTTCAGTGCATTGTGATCAATAGGGCGACAGACACGGCTTCCTAAGGATGAAGGATATAGCCTATTGTGGTCTCCCAATATATACTCGACGGTACGTGGGAGCACAAGTCCATACTGACACTTGTCATCTCAAAGAGGAGGAATTACCCAACTAGCAATGAAAGCGATAGTTACCAGGCTTTGCGATGCCGAAATACGTCTCTAGCCTAGACTTCTAAATGTTGTGCATTAGGTTCCAAAGCGTTTTTATGTTCATTGAATTTATTTTACAATTGATGTTGGTTAAGAAATTTTCCTTTCAGGTTCACTGCATGGTGTAGATATATAATTCCTAAAATGCAAGCTAAGATGATAAACAAGCATTTAATCTTCTTTTTGCAATGAAAATCCTAGCTACTAAGGAAAGAGAAATGAGATTCTTTCAACATAGAACACCGAGCACACACGAGATGCACTATCCTAAATCAAACCAACAAGCAGTATAAATGAAAATGCACATGCATGTATTTATTTTCAGCCTCCTTAATGTGTAAATGACAAGAATAATGCTAAGTACAAATCGAATTTATCTTTTCAAAGCAACAATACTAACAATTTTTCTTCAAAATATGAAAGGAAGATAATGAAGACACTTTGTGATTTCGAATTGGAAATTGTTTTCGACACTTGAAAAACTACTAATTCAAATCAAATACAAGAGTAACAGTATAATCGACCATCCATAACAATAGGATTCTCTTCTATGACTAAAAACAACACTTGCGAGACTTCCAAATCAAGAAATGATAGTTCGATTATGCTACTTCTTTGTAAAAGAGAACTGAAAATGGCACACAATACACAAAAACATTCACGGCTCTTTGCACAATGGAGGCTAAATGATGGAAAGGAAGGGGGTTTCCACAATGATATACTGATCACAGATAGCAAAACTCCTTAATAGAGCTCAAGAGAGTGAAAAAAAACCAAAATATGGAAGCATAAGAGGTCTTGTCTGATCAGTGCACCTGTAACACAGGGAAAGCGCGATGCAATGCACCTACTGCACATGGGAGGTGTGATGCATCTATATTCCCAAGAGTATAAGGTTTGATGGTCGAAGGACGAGACTTCAACTTGATTCTTGGTCACAGTTTGTAGCTTAGTTCAGGGATCTATGCCGAGCAAGTGATGTTAAGTAAATATAAATCACAGGGGCTGATCTAATGAGGTTACTAGAGCCACCACCAGGGCAATTAGAATGTTTGCAAATTGATTGTTTAGTTTATAAACAAAACTTGGAGATAGACTGAAGAAGCACTGATCTACTTTGAACTTGCATAGCAAATGCAGTTTGAAGGCTAGCTGGCTTGACTTCAAGCTGCATATGTAAGTTTATAAAACAAGCAAATATAGACAAGCAAACAATCTACTCGCTCCCTAGAGGAATCGCCATTTTTTTATCAGGAAATCTAGTGTCCACTTGGAGCTGCTAGTCCCACTAAAACATGTAGCTATCTTAAAACAAAAAAACTAAAAGCACTTTTGCTTTCCTTTATGAGAAGTAGATAAGAGGGGAACAAAGGATACCAACCTCAGCCTTGCGCACGGTTCCTTGCTTGGTTCCTCTCCCTTCTGATAGATCTTTGCCACTCCTTCTTCATCTACCAAGCTTCAAAGAGCACTTGTGGAATTAAAGCAACATAATACTATCGAAGAACAGAGATCTACAATCATAAAAAATACAGGACCAAATATGTATTGACCACAGAAATGCATATATCATCAAACATACAAGAATGTGGAGGAAAACTTGAATAGCTTTATTAATATCAAGAATAGCAAAGAGGATTACAACCAATTGTTCTGACCCAGCATCATCCTCTTAGCACGAAAGCCCTTCTTCACCTCATGAAAAGCTTAGATCACACAACACTATGATATTGCACCACGTTACCAACAACACTTCCTTACAAGATACAAGATTCCAGCCTCTAGATCTCTTTGATGAGCGATCCATATATAGATGATTATAGGGGGTGAGTCAGCTTCTGGGATTTTGATTAGTGTCCACTCTCTGATAGTTCTTGATTCCACTTGGATTTGATGATCTCTTACTCATCCATGGGAAAATTCAAAGAGGCAAGTGTCACAGGAGAAGTTTCTGGAAGATTCCATGATCATCCACCTTGAAAACTGTCTCTGCCATTTTTCTACTCTCACCCATCGCACCCTACAAAAGGGCTTTCCAATATGCATCACACCTTTTACACTGAGTAAGTGAGATGCATCGCTCCCTCTACACTGGGAAGTTTGTATGGTCTAGTTTTGACCAGGTTTGAGTAGTTTTCTGTGGAGAACTTCTGGTAGATGATGTAATCAACTGACCTTGTTCCTTTACAGTGTGAAGCAACACTTTTAGGGACTTAGAATCCCTTTGTTTATGGACATGTATGATTGGGGTTGTAGTGCCCAAAAATGTCTATAATTGTTTCCCCCTAAAGCATGAGGTTTTTAATCTTTTGATGTTGTGTGAAATGCTTGATCATGAGGATTTGAAGTTTTTTCGAGCTGGATGGTGACCTGTAACAAGATACAATACAATACATTATCTTCATAAGATTTTTCCATGATCTAGCTGAGGCGGGCATTCGCATGCTCAGCTTTATAAATTCGTTTTCATGTACATAGGATAGACAATTGTCTGTGTAGCAGACTGATGATTGGAACAGAGTCATCATCCTTTGATTTGGATGATCATCTGTTTGGCAATGATGTACATTTGATGTCTTTATATTCCTGAATATATCGTAGCCCAGATGGATGAAACTAGATCATGGGTCTTCAAACTCATTCATTCTTCACTCGGAGTACAAGTCGATCCATGTGAAAGATGTTTTGGAGTCGAACATGGAAAGACATCACCTAATTACCAGCCAAGGATGTAAGTTGTTAACAGGCGCGAGAGGAATCACTGATAATGATGATGACCCTCAAGGTACTATAATACAATTTTCATGGTGTGAAAAAGGGACTTGGCGTCGAACAACACGAAGAATCTTTCGGTTGAAGGACATTGATGTAAACCTATCGCCAGAAGTGAGAAACTTGCCATTGAGGCATGCAAGCTTCAAAGTACTGAAAGGGTTTTTCCTAGGTTGACTTCTTGGATAATGAGCTGATGTCGACAAGAAGTGACCCATCATAGGAGGGCCTTAATGAATCCCACAACTATGACATGGAATGGCGCAAATGATTCTAGAGGTGAAAATGATCTCATGATACAAGGTTCAGGGTGGCGGTCATGAAAGAATGGAGCGTGAATGTATTGTAGCAGATGAGACACAGGTGAATTCTCTGAGCGACTTGTCTTGAACATACTGGTGACACTGAAATGGATTGGTAGCATTAACCCTAAAGATGGATGGTATGATGGACCAATGGTGATATGATTGGTGAACGGAATAACCCAACCCGACTAGGACGTGGAGTGAAAGTGTCATGTTCAAGAGTGACTTGCTACCAATAAAGTTTCTTCAAGTTTTCTTCCCAATTTTCCCCAGTCATTGCTGACCAATACCTCTTTATTTTTATCAAGCTTGAGGAGGATAACATATGCTTGTTCTATAATTCACCCTTCAGGCAAACCCGTCGCTATGTTTTAATGAGCCTAGCGATAATGAAACTCTTTCTCGTCCATTTGGACAAGTTTTTTGCTATTGATTTTAACGAGTTTAGTGACAATGATAACTCGATCCTTTTTCGATTTTAGGGAGTTTGAAAAGGGACAGAAAGGAAACTCCCATAATCCTTTTTCATCATATAATCCCTTAAGTTCGAAAAAGTATAAAATGATATGAAAGCGATGAATTTTCGATAGCTTTAATGAGCCGAACAAGGCAAGCGCTTGATCTTTTGTGTAATAATCCCTCAGGTCCAAAAAGATTAAAATATAAAGGAGGGATAGCACTCCCGGTAGCTTTAACGAGTTAGAGAGTCCAATCGCTCGGAAATCTTTTCATATTTTACGAGTCAAATGGAAAGAGCTTAAAGGAGACTCATTTTTTAAGGAATGAGTGATAGTTTTAGGTAGCAACTGATTCCAGGTAAGATTTGGAATTTTCCAATCATGGCAGTGTCACAAGGATGGCTAACAGAATCACTCATCACAGATGTTCCTCAAATCAAATGGAGGCGTATGATCAGCTAAAATATAGTGGAGGTGATGATGAGAACATGACCAAGGCTCAAAAGCTGATGATAATGCATTCACAATGGTTATTTACCGGAGATTGGTTCATTTTTTAATGAGCTTAAACTCTGGGGGAAACATTTGCTCATCGGTTAGGTTTAGTTTTTATTGAGCTTGAACTTCAATTAAAAACTGCTCGTGATAATGGTGATTGATTAATTGATTCACTGTTAGCACTTGGTTCTTTCAATGGTTCTACTACCTGCTCAATTGCTTCATCAAACCGATTAGAAATGGAAACATATGCTTGAAAAATGAGTTAAAAACACTAAAACCTTACTCAAATTACGTGAATAGTAATCTAAAAGTGACTTTTACCTCTCATTTTACCATTTCATTTGAACTTGGTTTGTTGGAGCTCTGGAGGTGCTTTCCCCGCCTTATTTTCACTAGCTGATTTTGGGAGATTCTATGGACAATTCTCAGTGCCGTGTGGACCAGGTAGGAGCTAAACATGTGCTCTTCAGTTGCATTCTTTCCTTTTTAATTCTGAGCATGTTTCCTTATTTTCCTGAGCCTCTCGGGCTTGAACAATTCACCCTAGCCCCATCGCGCCCTTCCTATATCGAAAGGTGCGATGCATACTATACTAGTTACTGGCCAGTCAGTATACATCACTCCCAGCACACTGCTGGGGTGTGATGGGCGCAAGGAGGGAAACTTTTGCACTATTTTCTCATGGAATTTTTGCCTGTTTTTTGCCAAATCAGGACCCTCACTCTTCTTTTATTTGTTTTCAGAGATTCATCGGAGAAAAATGGTTATTACATGGCAAGAATGTGAGCATGCAGAAGAGGACATGGTTGCTTTACATGATCAAGGTACGGTAACTGCACTGTGGAACTATAGCCTACTCAACTTTTTCCACATCTCTAGCATGAGACAACAAATCAAATTGTTGCAATATTTCCTTGATGCATGGGATCCTACCAACCAAGTGTTTTAGATTAGAGGGAAATCCATCCCCTTTACTGTCCTAGACATCTATTTTTTTTGCAGGTTTATCGAAGCATGGCGCCCCTCTCTCATTATCAATTTCTGCTCGTGAGAGTGAATCCGTAAGAGATTACATTCACCGATATTGCAGAGAGGGATCTTAGCCGAGTAGTAATGGCAAGGTCATCATCCGAGATGTCACTGACCAGTCATTGAGGACCATTCTATTCACTTTTTCTAGAATGGCTAGTAGTGTGGCTCTTCACGTGGCTAACAGGTCGTATATGAAGTACGCCTTGGAATGCCTTGAACCGAAGGTGTTCAACTGGTGTGATGCAGTACTCCCTGTGATGAAAGAACAACTGACCAAGGTGAAAAGTGGAAGATCCAAGAATTTTGGCTATGGTTCTATTTTGACCACTTTCACCTTGGAAAAGATCCACTAATGTAGCCACATTATATTTCACTTGGTTTACCTCCACCGACCGAGCCACAGATGCATAAATGGGTTGACCTCATAGCTTGACACGCTGATCAATCCCAGATTTATTTCTCTGGCACCTTCTTCAAGTGGTTCAACTGCCAGTAGATGGTTTATGCCAAGTGTCCACTTGCTGGTATGGATTTTCGGGGTGACCCAGATTTGGTGCTACTGGCTGGTGAGCAGTGGGGTGCTATAGGTAACTTCTCTGACCATATCTCTGTTTATTGTTTTCATAATGTTATTATGCTTTCTTTGATCAAGACTAATCAAAACTCATGTGCTCATGTAGACCTTGGACCAGTTCGAACAGCAGTACGCCTGAGAGAACCAGCTACCGCTCTGGCAGAAGAGGTTGTGGGGAGGGCCATCCTTCGCAACCTTGATGTGGTCAAGACTCTTTTAGCACTGCAAGATTAGGTCGAGGGTCTCACTCTTGGTATTTTAGATGCGAGGATTGACGAGCTGCCTCTGAGGCTGCAACAACATACTACTGGTGTGGCGAGTTGATGGACTAGGATTTTACGCATGATTGCACAGGCTGTGACTTGTTATCACCAACATCATTAGACTAGGGTGCCCCCTGGCATTTTGAATTTTGGGTCATTTGGCCAATTTTGTCTTGGTTACAGAACATTATGTGTAAACCGTAAACAGTTATATATATATTTTTGATTTTCGAAGCTTTATTTTGGTTAAGTTACATGATCCCGAGGAAAATATCAATGCAATGCTTCACTTTATAAATGTCGCAAATGTCTATCTAACACATAATTTGCCAGCGAGTCTGTTAATGTGTTTAAATTTCTCAAGATATGTTTATATTGAATAGAATTGAACTGTCTTTCCAAAATCTTGACCCTTAGGAACATGCGGTAGATAGCTGGATTCCATATAGAGTAGATACCAGTGAGTTATAGAATGACGAGTTGTGAGTCTGGCCTGACGACAATTTGGCGTATTCCATGTGTGATGGCATCAGAGAGGAGTTCTATCAACACGCTGTATTCAGCGATATTGTTCGTTGACCGACCAATACATATCCCTCTGAAACTCACTAACTCGCCGCTAGGATCAAAGATGGCCCAGGCCGCAGAAGGTAGGTTCTGCCAACTATGACTCGCTCTGTTGGCATATCCAACAAATGGTTCCAATAGGTTTGAAATCTGCAACAAATGCAAAAAGTGGATTACCTAACCAAAACAATTACCCTTAGCGAAACCAAAAATGTAATAAAAGCATAGGCATTACTATGCTGAGTTAAGCATAGTAATGCTTGAGGTAAAACCAGTTGCGGGGTTCTACCAATGGAATCCCATCATAATCCACCAGCTCGTAGGTTCCTTTTGCTAATACACGCTTAACAATGTAGGGACCCATCCATAAAGACTTGAACTTACCTACTCCCAACTTATCGGACTCTTGGTCCTAAAGCAAGACCAGGTCACCTTCTGATAAGACACGAAGTTTGACATTTTTCTCGAACTGTGCTTTGAATCCTTTCTTATGGGCTTTGTTAGCCAAAGTGGCATCATGACAGGTTTCATCCAATTGGATTAATTCCAAGAAATGAGCCTCTTCTTCCGAAGTTCTGGGGAGAAGGTCGATCGCGAGTTTGAGGGACGAGATTTGACACTGAACTGGAAAGATCACTTCAAGGACATACACCAGTTGAAAAGGAGTAAACCTGGTCACATTCCTCACCGATGTCCGGTATGCCCACAAGGCCAAGTACAGGATCATGTGCCAACTCCATTTATGGACCCCAGTCATCCTTTGCAGCATGTGCTTCAGGACCTTGTTGATTGCTTCAACTTGTCCATTAGCTTGCAGATAATATGGAGTAGAACTGTCATGGGACAATCCTAATTTGGTAGCCAACTCAACCATCATGTGATTGCGAAAATGTGATCCATGATCTGTGACTATGGCCTGTGGAACGCCAAATCTGGAAACTACATGATTGAAAAAGAAGAGGGCAGCCATTTCACTACTGTTGTTAAATGTAGGCATCGCCTCAGCCCATTTGGTAAAATAGTCTACTATGACTATGATATACCCATGCCCCCCAGCCGACGTGGAGTTACATGTCATGAAATCTATGCCCCATTTGGAAAATGGCCCAATAGCGACTACTGGTTGCAGAGGTGTGGGTGATTTTCTGGTTTTGGGATCGAAGATTTGACAGGCATGGCAACTTCTGACTGCGGTTATGCAATCTTTGAACATGGTTGGCCAAAAGTTTCCTGCTCATAAAATCTTTTGCACCGTAGCATAACTAGATTGATGCCCCCCACATCTGCCTAAATGACAATCATTCAGGACTTTTTTGGCCTCCTCATGGGTGAGACACCTCTGCAAAACTGTATCAATACCATGATGGTAAAGCGTATCACTGACGATCACATAGTATTTTTCTTGGTATCGAATCCGTCGTTGTTCCGCACGTGAGGTATTAGACCTATATTTTTGGGTTTGGAGATAGATTATTATATCTCCATACCACGGATTGCTTGAAGATATCAGAAACAAAGATTCATCCATGATTGCTTCTTTGAATGTTGCATCATTGGATGATGATGGGAGATCACATAGTAACTCTGCGAAAACCAGGGCTTTCTTCAATTTGGATTTTTTGAATTCCAGATCAAAATCTTGTAAAATCGCTATCCATTTTGAATATTTTCCCCCCAGTGACTATTGCGACAATATATAAGTCATGGGGTTGCAATCTGATAAAATGGTAGTTTTTCTGAAGAGGAAATAGTGTCAAAATCTCTCTATCACTTGGACAACTGTGAGAGCCAACTTTTCAAAATAGGAGTACTTCATTTTTGTAGCATTTAAGTTTTGGCTTAAATAATATACTGGATGTTCAATTCCATCGTCCAATTGGACTAAAACCATTACTATGGTTGTATCCACTGCAGCTAGATATAGGTTAATGTATTTTTGATAATCAGGAGCATACATTAATGATTCTTTTATTAGGGATTCCTTTAAAGAATCAAAGGAAGCTTGCGTGACCTGATCCCAGATAAAGGGTACTTCTTTTTTCAATGGACGAGTATAAACTTTAGCAATTTCGGTGTAATTTGGAATGAACCTGCTTAGAAAGTTTGCTTTCCCTTGGAGTTTCTGAATCTGAAGCAAATTTGAAGGTGGAGGCAAATCAATGATTGCCTGAACCTTACATGGGTCGAGACGAATCCCGTCCTTTGAGACCACAAAGGCAAGTAAACGACTAGAACTGACACAAAACACACATTTGTGCAGATTGAGTTGTATCTTGTAGTGTCGACAACGTACAAATATCACTCTCAAATGCTGTGGATGATTAGTTCGCTTTCACGAATGAGCAGGAAGATCGTTGAGATATGGTTGAATGATGTTTGTGATGTCATGGAAAGCATAATTCATTGCTCTCTGAAAAGTTGCCCCTGCATTCTTTAAACCAAAGGGTAGATTGAGATATGCGAATGTGCCCCACGGAAAATTAAATGCAGTCATTGACTAGTCTTGTGTGCATATATTTATTTGATTATACCCAGAAAATCCATCCATAAATGAAAAGATTTCACATCTGGTGCATTCATCAATTATCTGGTCAATGAAGGGTGTAGGGTAGTTATCTTTCGGACAAGCTTGATTTAAATCCCTATAACTGATGCACACTCTAATCGTTC
This sequence comes from Pinus taeda, assembly GCA_000404065.3. Classification (NCBI taxonomy): domain Eukaryota; kingdom Viridiplantae; phylum Streptophyta; class Pinopsida; order Pinales; family Pinaceae; genus Pinus; species Pinus taeda. Next base: position 544 of record APFE030566796.1, on the reverse strand, counting down.
CTTGTTTCTTCATTACAAGAACAATATTCGACACGCAATACGTTAGAGGAACCATGTAGATAAAACCAGCATGTAGAAGTTTTTCAACTTCTGCCTTGATGGCAGTGGCTTTCTTAGGCTGCACCTGCCAGAGCTGTTGTCGTACCGATTTGACATCTGGATACATATTAATTTCATGTTCAACTATGCTCGAGTCAATGCCTGGAATTTCATCATATGACCAAGAAAATACATCTCTAAACTCATGAAAAAGAGCATAATATACTTCCAGTTCTAAAGGAGAACAAGATTTTCCAACATGAATATTCTCTACAACATCTGTTTTGGTCAAGATATTTATGGCGATAATCTCTTCAATATTGGACAGGTTTCGCTCAAAATCCAACATATTTACAGTATTTGACATAAAGTCAAAAATTAAGGGATGATCAAGGTCACTGGAACTATCCTCCTTACAATCCAGAAGATGGGAATGATGGTGGTAATCTTCCCATGGTGCCTTGTCAATCATCATTGACTGAACAATTCCTTCGTCTGTTAAATG
>APFE030566785.1:0-11754 GCA_000404065.3 Pinus taeda | reverse complement strand
CTTAACGAAATAGTTTCTATGACCTATTGCTTCTTTGTTTCATCAAAGTAGTCATTTTGATACTTTCTTGGAACCGTTCTTTTGATCTTTTTTTTTGTCTTTGCTACCAAAGCTTTCCTTGCTGCCTTTCATTGTCGAAAGCCCTTTTGAGCACATTTGTTTTTTGTTGAGTTTTCATTCCTTGTTGGGTACAAACTTTCAAAAAGTGTTTCTTGCTTATTTCGATTGTGAAGTGACGGTTTTTGTTGAAAGCATTTTCAAAAGGACTCCCTTTTTGTTTTTGTTTTTGTTTCTACTTTCAAGTGAACTTTTTGAAAAGTTTTAGTTTTCGCTTTCTTGAACTTGCTTTTCATTTTGCTTCCTTTTGTTGAATGAAAGTGTTTTTGTTATCTTGAGTTTGGCTTTTAATATTTAGACGAATTGTACCATCTTTGATTCCATCTAAATATAGTAAGTGGCAAAAAGAAATTTGATCAACAAAAACAACTTTTATTTCTTGTTAGAGTAGTTTTCAATCTTGCATCAAGCATTTAGTATTGCATTTAGGACAAATTTGCATCTCTTTTGGCATAAAATAGATTTGTTAACTTTTGAGCGTGAAGCATGCATGAATAAAAAAGAAAACGAAAAATTTGTTTCAGTAGAAGTTTCCTCTTGAACCCTGTAGAAGATTACTTTTCATCGAAAAACAATGACAAAGTGCATAAGCATGTAGTTAAGTTTTATTAATATTTTTCGCGTCAAAAAACACATCATCAGTTTCACTTCCACCATCCTTTGACCTAAAGGAACAGCCCTTAAAATCAAGCGCTAATTAAAATCAACTAGAATTGTTTTATTTTAAGATACACAAACAAGTTTTAGAATTTTAGGGCCTTGGAATAGGCGAGTGGAGAGTTAACTCTCCAAGGCCACATTAAAACGTCAAAACATAGGAGTCTGATTAAAGAGAGAAAATCCAATAACGTTAGGAAGACCAGGAAAGCTCCGGATCTGGGAGTTAAGCACGAGGGTCTGTGAAGACAGGGAAGAGAGATCCCCCCTCTCCTACTTGTCCGAACTTACCTCACGACTGTTCCACCTGGCTTCTGCGACGAGTTGGTATCCATAGTTGCTACTCCTAGGGATCTACATAAGTGGCTGCGGAGGGGAATCCTGTGGCACCTGAGGTCGACGTTGCATCACTCTCCACAGTACTACTAGAGGGCACCCTTGCAAAGCTTTGGGGCTTGCACCGGCGCAGGCTGTTGTTAGGAGGTCAGCGTAACTTCCTCTCTTACCTTCGCTTATAGGCCTGGGCCCTCATCATCCCAGACTATCTTCGGAAGGCCCCTTAATTCACTTTCTCATTTTTTGGTGTCCAGTCCTAATCACCCATAGTGGAAATACTTAGAAGTTGTTTGACTGGTTGTTATCTTTAGGGACATTACAGTGTGTGCTTTGTGCTCTTAGTTGACCTAGCTTTCAATTTTTTGAGTCTTTAGTTAGATCTTAACAAGAAATTCAAAGTGGCTGACCGATCTCCTAGATGGTCTCGAAGACTTCGTGGTCTTTCACCACCAAGTTTAGAGCCTTCTCCTAGAAGGCACAGAGGTAATTCTACTGGTGGGTTTCATCCCACGGCAGTTGACGCATTGGGGATTGATCCTCCTCTTGGGGGCATTAGTATTCAAGCAAGGCCTGACACTTCCGCAGAACAAGAGAGGAACACTCCAGTTCTTTCTCGAGTTTGCTTACAAGCGGAGAATAACGTAGAGGTAGAAGAACTCTCAGAGTCGTTAGTGGCTCCGAATTCTCCCCTACCATCTAGTCATCCAGACGTATTACAATACGTTGGGACCCCGACGCATAGACCGTCAAGTCTAGGTTACACTACGCGCTTACCTTCGATGACCACTACTGGAAGCATGGCTTCTACAAGTGCTACGACTGTGCAAACTCCAATATCTGTACAAGGGGGAGGAACTATTTCCATCCCCTCCATTTCTTTATTCGGATCTTTTGCTAGCACGTCTTTAGTTGGGTCTACCTCCATTCCGTCCATGAGTGGAAATTCCCAAACAAATGCTTTTAGTTCTGGATTCTTCCCATTTGGCGCACATTCATGGGGTATTCCTTCAGTTCCGTTTGGTGCCGCCACATCCATGATGAGTGGGTCGGCTTCATTCCAGGGTTTTCCTTTCGGAAGTGGTCATATACCACATTCCAACCCAACGATAGGATCCATGCCTTTTTCTTCTATACGACAAAGCAGCAATCCTTTCCAAGGTTGGACTAACCCTGGGGTTAGTAGCGCGGGAACTGGGAATCTGTTTTTCGGCCAATATGGGAATAGGCCGTACACCACAGTTAGTTCATTTCAAAGTATTCCTCCCTTAGCTTCGGCTTGGAATCCGTATCAGGGGTTATCAACTCCTTATAATCCTTTAGGAGGAAACTTTGCTAGTTATGGTGGATATGCGGCCGAACTTGGTCAAATTCCAAATTTTGCTGGATCACAATCCGGCCTGGCCTCCGGTCCCAACCAAACTCCCTTCGGACATTCCAAATTTGAAGGGAAGAGTGGTGAGGACCCAGGTGACCATGTAACCACATTCCATTTGTGGTGCTCATCTAACTCCCTTATCGACAACTCGATTAGGTTGAGACTCTTTCAATGCACCTTAACTGGTAATGTGGCCAAATGGTATATAGAGTTGCTTGGGGGTAGCTTTACATCTTTCGCTGACTTAGCCAATATTTTCTTAAATCATTTTCAGTTGCCTGTCCGGTATGATGCCGGAACCGAACTACTGGCCACTTTTTGTCAGGATAAGGAAACTCACATTTATGACCATATTCAGGAATGGAGACGGAGAAAGAGGCTCATTAAAGCCAAAATCCCTCCTGAGTACCGTCTCGAATGGTTTTTGACATCTTTAATACCTGAGATCTCCAAGGATGTCTCCATGTATGGATTCTATTCTGAGGAACAAGCCATTTTTGGGGCCCAACAATTAGAATTGATCTACTCTCAGTCTGGGATCCTACAAAAATACTTGTCAGATGCTCCTGGGTCTAAAGTTGACGTAGCTAACTCGAAGCCAGGTCCCCATGCAGATGGTATTGTTGGGTCGGTATACATGAATGAGGTGAACTTGTTGAACCAATTGCAACAATTGTCTTTACAAACTGCTTCTAACAACCAAGTCACATCGTCTAACCCTTCGGCTTCCCAAACCTCTTCGATTAATGTCGTCCAATCTGATAACCCCAAAGGAAATCAAAATTCCAATGGGAAAAAGAAAGGACGAGGTAAGAAAAAGAACCAGGATGGGAAGCCTGATGTAAATAAATCTGGCAATAATGCTAGTGGTGGTAGAAATGAGTCTAAAAAGAAAGTCAAGTTTCCATGCAAGTTGTGCAGTGGAGACCATTTAACTCATCTTTTCCCCAAGATTGAAGATGCTCAACGCTTGTTAGGGCAGCAAGAGACTTCTAGTTCCCAAGCTGTGTTAACCAACCCTTTTCCCCAAGGGCAGCAACTTCTTGCTGGCGCGAGTTCAAACCCTGGAACCTCCGCAGGGGGCCACCAGAAAGGGGAAAAAACATCGAATGTTTTCATGATGGGTTCTAACATCCATGTGGCTACTCGGTCACATGATTATGGTGAAGCTGAAACTTCCAAGGACAAGACTGTTCCCGGAAATACCGACCTTCATATTGAGCAACCCCCTGTTGAGACTATACCATAGATACCAAAATGTTCCGCTAAATGCGCGACTATTAATCCTAATGCTAGGGCCGCCCAGAATTACTCCATTGTGGAGGATCTGGCTCAGAGTCCATGCGCCATGTCCACTTTAGAGGTTCTCCAGTCGTGTCCGGCTCAGATAAGTTCTTTACTTTCCGTGATTGGAGCAGTCGATCCAACCAACTCTTTAGTGCTCACTTTTGACATGTTAAATGTCAAAAAGCGACTCCCTCATCATATGGCTTTTCAAATAAAGTCTACATACCAAAAAATTAACATTATTCGTACCGTTATTGATGAAGGGGCTTCCACGTGCGTCATGTCGATGTCATGCTGGAAGGCTATTGGATCGCCTTCAGCTGTTCCTTCACCTACCGTCTTGACTGCATTCAATGGTCATTCTCATAAGCCGCATGGAATTATCCAATCCTTTCCTGTATGTGTTGGAGGGAAGGTCGTTAATATTGAAGTAGAAGTCGTAGATGCTAACCTAGACTATAATTTCCTCTTAGGAAGGAACTGGGTATACGAAATGGACGCCGTTGTTTCGACTCTGTTTCGTGTCATTTGCTTTCCTCATGAGGGGAAAATCGTGAAGGTTGATCAATTGGATTATTGTCCAGTTGATCCTCAAGCGAGCTCTGACTCTACTGTTCCTTTAGTGGATAACCGTCGTCCACCTACTGAGCATTTAGGAGTAGGGATGTATTCCTCGTTGATGGGTACTTTAGAGTTTCCCTCTCCTATCACTAAAATCAATGCCATTTCATCATCTAAGGAGTCTCCTTGAGGAGAGTTCTTCCGAACTCGTTATTTTTCAGACCCTTGGACCTTGCCTTCACCTACGACCACATTAGTTGAAGAACAAGGGAATGGAATGGCATTTCCTATATCTACATATGAGCTTAGGTATCAGTCTATCATTAACTCTACAGATGACCATTCTACTCCTTTTTCCGAAGAGGATTTAGATGGCGATGTGGCCCCGGCTTGGAGCCTTGATTCTACCTCTGCCTTGGAATTCTTAGATTCAGTTTTACCTTCTGAAGAAGCAATTCTTGAAGCAATGATGGGTATAGATCGACCTTGGGAAGATTTATGCCATCGTTCATACTTTCTTCCTCCATTGCAGGAGGTAGAATCTAGATTCTCTGAGCTCTGTACTAGTGATGTTTGTACGGTGTCAAATCCTTTGGCTCCAGCACACATTCGTGCTGAAGGTAATATGTCGGTGATTTCAAAAACAACACCTATAAACATCTCTAGGGACCCTAACACGATTGAGAATCTCTTCATTGGAGTTGAGTGTTCCCCTGAAGAAATTCAAATTTACACCGACCTGTTCAAGGAATTTCGGGATGTATTTGCTTTGGCTTATGAAGAAATGCCTGGCATTGACCCATCTATAGTTCAACATGAGATCAAGACGTATGAAAACGCCAAACCATTTCGTCAAAGGCTTTGGCCGGTTAACCCTAGGAAAGTAGTAGCTATCAAAGCGGAAGTGGAGAAGCTGCTAAAGGCGGGTTTCATATACCCTGTTCCTCTTACTGATTGGGTTGCTAATCCAGTCCTTGTGGATAAAAAGCAAGGAACAATCCGAGTATGCATCGATTTTAGGGACCTAAACAAGGCTTGTCTGAAAGATAATTACCCCACGCCATTCATTAATCAGATTATCGACGAGTGTGCGGGTAATGAGATTTTTTCCTTCATGGATGGTTTTTCTGGTTATAATCAAATTTCTATCTGTCCTGAAGATCAACATAAGACAGACTTTATATGTCCCTAGGGTACCTTTACATATAGAAAGATGCCTTTTGGTCTTAAAAATGTTGGAGCCACTTTTCAGCGGGCCATGTCATATGCTTTCCACGACATCAAACATGTCATCGAAGCATACTTGGATGACCTCACTGCTCGTTCTCGAAAGAGAACTGATCGCCCTAGTCACCTTCGAATGGTTTTCGAGTGATGTCGTTTTTATAAAATCTGGTTGAATCCCAACAAGTGCATTTTCGCGGTTACATCGGGTCGGTTGTTAGGGTTCATTGTGTCAAATGAAGGGATTCAAGTTGATCCCTTCAAGGTTAAGGCAATAGTTCGTGGTTACATCGGGTCAGTTGTTAGGGTTCATTGTGTCAAATGAAGGGATTCGGGTTGATCCCTTCAAGGTTGAAGCAATAGTTCAGTTGCCTCCCCCGTCCTCAATTCGACAATTTCAAAGTCTTCAAGGAAGGCTAATTTCTTAAGACGGTTTATAGTGAACTATGCCGAGATCACTAAAGGGTTCATGCATTTGCTACGGAAATGATTTCCATTTGTATGGGACAACTTTGCGCAACGATCGTTTGATGCTTTGAAAAAGGCACTAGTCTCTGCCCCGCTTTTGAGTCCACTGGATTATGGGAGAGACTTCCTTTTATATCTCGCTGCAGCAGAATCAACCATTGGTATGGTTCTCGTTCAGGACAACAATTCTCTCACCGAGAATGTGATTTATTATTTGAGCCGAGGCTTAATAGGTCCTAAACTTCGCTATTCTCCGGTACAGAAGTTGGCCTTGGCAACTGTCCATGTTGTCCAGCGGCTCCGTCATTATATCATGCTGCGCAAAACTTTTGTCTTAGCGGTAGTCAATCCATTTCAATTTGTCCTCAGTAGGCGAGTGATTGGGGGAAAATATAAAAGATGGATAGTCATCTTGTAAGAATTTGATCTCGATTTCTTGTCTACCAAGTCTAAGAAATTCATGGTTTTCGGTGAGCTAATTTCTGAGTTGCCTTGTGGAGAGGATACTGTTTATGAGGAAATTTTTCCCGATGAACATTTGTTCCTCATCTCTTCACTCGACCCTTGGTATGGAGATATCATTGTCTATCTCCAGACTTCGAAGTTTCCCTCTACTTTCTCCAAGGATGAACGTTGAAAATTACGTCACCTGGCTAAAAATTATGTTATTGTTGGTGATACCTTATACCGTCGAGGGGTTGATTCAATCCTTCGGTGTTGTTGAACCTTAGAGGAAGCAGATTCAGTGCTAAATTACTACCACAATGGAGCTTGTGGTGGTCATCTATCATGGCTTGCTACAGCCTAGTGCATCTTACGTACTGGCTATTTTTGGCCTTCACTCTTTAAAGACTGTGTGGAAGCGGTCAAACGCTATCACCCCTGTCAAATCTTTACTCGCAAGAAGCATGCTCATCCAGCTCCTCTTTTTCCCGTTGTCACCGTCAATCCTTTTACTAAGTGGGGTATTGATTTTACAACTTGTAATCTGCCTTCAGCAGCGAATCACAGGTTCATTATCGTGGCTATAGACTACTTTACGAAGTGGGCCGAGGCCATGCCCACTTATAAAAACGATAGTGACACGGCAGCATTGTTCCTTTTCAATCAGGTTATCTCAAGATTCGGTATCCCGAAAGAGATTGTCACTGATCATGGCAGTCATTTCCAGAATCAACTGATGTCTGAATTGGCTCTCAAATTAGGTTTCCGGCAAAAGCATTCGTCTCCTTATTATCCTCTAGCCAATGGACAGGTCGAGGCAGTCAATAAAACTCTTAAGATGATCCTCCAATGGACAACGTTATGTTGTATTCGGCTCTTTGGGCATACTGGACCTCTGTGAAGACTGCTACTGGTTTTACACCTTTTCAATTGGTTTATGGGATGCAATCTATCTTTCCGGTTAAATGTGAAATTCCATCTCTTAAGTTAGCTATAGAGCTCCTTCCAAAGACTTCGAGTCTCGAAGAGCGCCTCCTTCACTTGGAACATCTCGATGAGCAGCGTCGAGATGCCGCCACGATGAATGAGGCTCATAAGAAAAGGGTTAAAATGTAGTTATGTCTGTCCTTGAGTCTTTTCTGAAGGTGACCTTGTCTTGGTCTATGACCAAGATAAAGACACCTTGGGGGCAGGCAAGTTTAAGCCTATGTGGTACGGTCCTTTCATTATTAAACGAGTTTTAGAAAAAGGGTCATATGAGTTAATCAATTTTGAGGGAAACAGGCTGGCAGAGCCCCGAAATGGGCTCTACCTAAAGAAGTACTTTGCTTAAGTAGGAGTTAGGCAATGGCTTCTTTGTACATTATGTATATTTGTACATATATCATCGAGAGTTTTTGATATCAACACTTTTTGGTTTGTTGTGGTAGGTGTTGATGGATGACTTGGTCTATTTTGGGTTCACCGATGGTGCTAGTCAGCACACTCGGAATCTCGCTTCCGCAGCTTGGGTACTCTATTATCCAACTAGTCAATTGATGGTATCAAGAGGTGTATGCATTGGTCCCACTTCAAATAATATGGCTGAATATACTTCCGTTATTAATTTACTATCTGAGGCAATCTCTCACGAGATCGACTTGTTGGTAGTTTATCTGGATTCTCAATTGATAGTGTTACAATTAAACAACATTTATCGGGTAAGGGATCCATGTTTATATAGCTAGTATTTAAGGGTGAGGTTGTTGCAAAGATCATTTGTTTATATTAATTATTTGCACATTCAAAGATCTCATAATTGGTTAGCTGATTCTATCGCTAATCAAGCATTAGACTGGCACATCAATCATTCATCACAATAAAATCAAGCATCAAACAGTCGAACTGTGTGTATATATATATATATATATATAGAGAGAGAGAGAGAGAGATATCATAAAGCATCTCGAGTTTACATATGTTGTCCAAAAATATACAAAATCGGGACTCAAATGCCCATAATCATGTCTGGCATATCTAATGCCTTGGCTCAGGATGAGCGGCCAAGTAGGTAACTATCGCATCGGCCACATGCCGAAAAGTGCGAACCCAGTCACGTGGTATGCCAACCACATGACGCTACATATCCTCAGGAAGATCCTCTATCGCAGCCATCGGTACTCGGCAGCTCAGTCTCGTCAAGTGTCGTTGGACGTTGTTTAGAGTTCGTTCTGTCTCAGCAGCTGCCTCTTCGACTCCTTGGTCGCGCCGTCCATGCCGAGGGAACCCATCTGGTCATACTGGCCCAATATCTGGAACATGATCATCATTTTAGTCATTTGAATCTCATCAAAAATATTTTTCAAAATGCATCATTATATTTGAAAAATCAAAAAAATCATAAAATAAAAAATTCTTACCAATCTCGCCCCATGCTGCATTCGGTGGTAATGCTAGATCAGGATCTCCTCGGAAATCCAACCCAACATAGGGGTAGTCATCTACGGCAATGATTTGTTGATCCCACTAGGCGAAGAAGTCATCATCAAAAGTAGTCCTTGGGACCTCCCCACCCCCCAGACGTTTCATCAGATCAGCCCAACGGCCCATGCGTGGATCTCGTGGGGTGCTGATAGAAACTACTACCCTGGGGCGGAGTGCAGGAACCTTCTCGAAAAATAAAGTACATAGGATAGTCCCGTACCCAAAGTTCTTGGTCTATCCCCTCTTGATAGAAGAGAGTTGGCTCTTCATGTTGGCCAGAAGAGGAGTACACCAGTCGAACACAGTAGTGAGACAGTCAACTGCCACGCTCATGGTTAGCCGTGATGCCTGATGCAGAGAGGATGATCCGTCACTCGAGCTATGGTGAATAGGATTATCCTCAATGATAAACGCACCACATGTGTGATAGAAATCTGGCTCCCAACCTTCTTGGGATGTCCTGGGCAATATATCTGTACGTAGTCCTTTATGGTGAGATTGCTTCGTGTCCTGCCCCAGGAATGTACTACCTCTCCCCTTCGGGAAAGGCCCATGATGAAATAGATATCCTCCACTTCTACCCTGAGTGGCATTTGGTCAATCATAAAGGCTTCCTCCTCGACGTCCCAATAATCAATGAGCATCTCAAGCAGATGTACATTTGCTTTCATGTTCGGCAGTTTGAAGAATTTAAGAAAATCGCATCCCCGTAGGGCATCCAAAGCTTGAGGATCATTCATGACTTCATTATCCACCGTTGCATGCTCTCTTTCATGCCAAGTGACCAGCATTTTGAGAAAAAAATGATTTGCAACCGTTAGTTTTTGTTTAAAATTGGTTCACGGCGTATACGCGGGTTCCTGTGCACACAGTCGTGTATAGGGCCCACATGTATGCAGGTTTCATATTACCAACCCACGTATACGCCGCAGTGAAATTTTGGGCAAAAAATTCAACGGTGAAACATTAATTAAAAATCTTAAAATCAGTCACAATCAATTGCAAGCTAAGTATAAGAGTTACCTGGAGGGTTTTGAAGAATTTGAACGGTCGAATTTGGTATACGGGAAGTTTTCTCCTTTTGCTCCAATTCTTTGCTCTCCAACTCAAATGGTAAAAATGGACATTTTGGACATTTTTTCAACAATTTTGAGACGGTTCCATGACTGCTGACCCGTCATGGTAGGTATCGTTTTCTCACTGGCATATAGGTTAGCGACACCATTTTTCCATTGCATTATGCATACTAGCCTTCATTCGCCGATACATCTGCCATAGGGTCGACCCCATCGTGTTATGGTTCATAAGCTATCTTCACTCGCCGATTTTTGAAATCATGACACGATGGTAGAGCCATCCTTTACATGGGCATCGTAGTTAGCACCTCACTGACATTTGTTGCCCATGCTGCTCTGATTTGAGTAGGCTCAGGAGTCCTCTATAGTCCCACCATGACTTATGCGTTGAAGACTCATTCCTCTTAGCCTCTTCGCTTTGTTCTGCCCTTATACCCTAGAGGCTCCTTTGTGTTGAGTTGTACTACTGCATTGCATGTTGACCACTTGCACCTTTTGGCCTAGAGCCGGCTTCACTTGGACTTGTGTTTAAGCCAACTTTTGACTAGGATGGCTGCAAAATCAACCTTGCATAACTTTGACTTCTGCAACTTGACACACCTTGACCCGTGGAAGGAACGCACCTTTGAGTGTCACTAACCAATTTTCACCTCCCTGCATTGAGCATAAGAATGTTCCATTCCCAGGAACAAGATCATATGTTTCACTGACACTCGTCCTTTCCACTATACCATAGCATTCTTTTATTCTTTTTCAAGCTTAACAAAAAAAGAAAAAAAAATAAATATTCCAAAAAAGAGCGGGAACGGGACCCGTATTTCCATTTATTGTTGGTAGCTAGAGTCAGTCATGTCGCCCTTGAACAAAGCACTCAAAACAAAGTCTCCTTTGTTTGGGCGGGATTTAGTTTAACTTAGGTACACCCTAGCCTTGTTATTGAGTCAGTTCTCCCCCGATTGGTTATCTCTTCCAATCATATGGAGGGTTCGTTCGTGCCTCCTACATGACGAACTTATACAGAGTCATCATATGTTGCCACGTAGTCACATTGAGTCATGCTTTTGTTCAAGGGAAGTTAGCCTGAGTCGGCCTCTCTGCGGTGTCTCTTGACTCATTTTTCAGTCGGCCATCCCTGGTTATCAGTATCATGTCTATTATCACATCAGTTATATTGGTCCTTTACTCGTGCCATTTTGAGAAGGTCTCCATTGACTTCTTGCCACCGGGTCTTGTCCTTATCGACGACGACATCTTCCTCTGAGGACAGGCCTAGAGCTACACCCTGGCCCTATTTTCATTATTGATAGGTCACCTTGTGCTCATCATCGATCAATATCATGGGTATTTTACTGAGTGGTTTCCCTTGTGTTCGACATCAGCTTACATTATCACACATTGGGATTCATGCAGTACCTTGGTTTCCATTTGACCCTATTGATGGATACCTTGCCTCTGTGTCAGCTTTCATTATTGGTTGGTTCATAGGGTTTCTGTCGTGCGCTAGCTACATCTTGTGTACGCCGGAAACGTACTTCGATTGGATTACTACATCTCTTTCGTCCAATTCCTTCCACATTATTGGCCTACGGGTTACACTCGCGCTAGATTGATGAAGGATGCCTTAATGCCTTCCTTCTAGCGGATCTTTCCCTATCGACTTCGACTCATTTCTCTGGGGCAAAGATCTAGAGTCCATTTGGCAGTACCTTGGGGTTTGCAGTCATTAGTGGCAGATCCTTCACTATC
>APFE030566781.1:19895-135633 GCA_000404065.3 Pinus taeda | reverse complement strand
AAGTGTCCACCTTTACCAGCAACACCTTTTTGTCTTCTATCATATCCCTCACAAAGTGATACTGAACATCAATGTGCTTTGTATTTGAATGATAAGCAAGGTTCTTTGCCAAGAAAATTGCACTTCGGCTATCACAGTCTATCCTTATAGCTCCCTGTACTAACCCCATACTTGAACACAATCTCTGCAACCAAACTGCTTCCTTGCTTGCATGAGGGGCTGCCATGTATTCTGCCTCTGTAGTTGATAGTGCCACTACAGATTGTTTCTTACTCATCCAACTGACTGCACCTCCAAATAGGTTAAACACATACCCACTTATAGATCTTCTCTGATCCAAATCTCCAGCCAAGTCTGCATCAACAAAGCCATGTATATCCAAAACTTTGTCCAATCCTGGTCTTCCTTGGTAGCACAAACCATAACCATTAGTGCCACGCAAATACCTAAAAACCCGCTTCACTACTGTCTAGTGCTCCTTCCCTGGTTTTGACATAAACCTGCTCAATACTCCCACAGCATGTGCAATGTCTAGTCTAGTATAGGCCATTGCATACATTAGGCTATCGACTGCACTTGCATATGAAACACGGGACATATCCTCTTCCTCTTATTGTGTCTTGGGACATTGTTCAACAGATAACTTTACACCTACAGGAATAGGAACCTTCACCGGTTTACTATCTTGCATATTAAACCTCTGCAATATTGTCTTGACATACTTCCTTTGGTTTAACCAAAGCTTCCTCTTTGCCTGATCTATTTTAATTTCCATACCCAAAATATAGTTTGTAGCACCAAGATCTTTCATGTCGAATTTGGAGGACAATTGGGTCCTCAAATCCTGGATAATTTCTTTGTCATTTCCAACCAGCAACATATCATCCACATACAAGACCAGATAAATAACATGGTCACCAATTAGTTTAAAATACACACAATGATCTAATACACACGATGATCTGCTTTGCTTCTAGTCAAGCCAAGTCCCCGTATAAATGTAACAAATTTCTGATACCACATCCTTGGTGATTGTTTTAACCCATACAGAGACTTCTTTATCTTGCATACCAGTTCTTTCTTACCCTTCGCCACAAAGCCTTAATGTTGCTTCATGTAGATCTCCTCTTCCAGATCCCCATGAATAAATTTTGTCTTCACATCCATCTGTTCTACCTCAAAATCAAAAGTAGCAGCAACATATAAAAGTAATCTAATAGAAGTTACCTTGGCAACAGGAGAAACAATATCACCAAAATCAATTCCCGACACCTGGGAATAACCTTTTGCTTCCAACCGATCTTTGTATTTCTCCACCTTTCCTTCTGCATTTGTCTTCTTCTTGGACACCTATTTGCTACCAATGGGTTTCCTTCCAGCCTCATTTTTTGCAAAGATTCCATTTCATCAACCATGTCCTCTTTCCAGAGTTTTCCATCCTCTAAATCTACTGCTTCCTTCATAGTTTTGGGATCATCATCACTAATAGATAAAGTAAAATTTGAAGAGAAAGTAGATGAACTATACCTTTTTGGCTGCTTTCTTTCTCGAACTGATCTTCTCACACCTAGATTTTGTGGCTCTTCATCTTCTGATTCCTCCTCTGCTGTAGAGTCTGATTCTTCCTCCTTTAGCTCAAACTCTATCTTCTCAGGTTCCTTTGGTTGTACTTCATGTTTAATAACATCTTTCACCTCTTTGAACACCAGATCTCGGTTTTACACAACCTTCCTTGTTACTAGGTTCCAAAGCTTATAACCCTTTAAACCATCCTTATACCCAATAAAGATGAACCTTTCAGATTTACTATCCAACTTGGTTTGTTTCTCCTTTGGAACATGTACATATGCATCACATCCAAATACCCTCATATGTGAAAGAGAGGGTTTCTTACCAGTCCATACCTCTTGTGGATTTTTATCCTCCAACACTCATGAAGGTGATTTGTTGACCAGGTAACATGTTGTCTCCACTGCCACTGCCCAGAATTCTTATCCTAACCCGGCACCACTAAGCATGCTTCTTGCCCTTTCCATCAATGTCTTGTTCATTATTTTTGGGACTCCATTTTGCTGAGGTGTATATAGAGTCATCTTCTACCGTGCTATACCACACTTCTTACAGGATTCTTCAAATTCCTTAATGCAAAACTCTCCACTATTATATGTCCTTAGTACCTTTATCTTCTTCTTTGTCTGGTTTTCGACAAGAGCCTTGAATTCTATAAACCTATCAAAGACTTTAGTTTTCTTCTTAAGGAAATATATCTGTGTATTCCTTGAGAAGTCATCTATAAATGATACATAGTACACAGACTTACCCAGTGATGGAACCTTCACAGGTCCAAACACATTGCTATGCACAAGCTCTAATATATGTTTCGCCCTCTTACCATCAGAGGGGAAACTCACCCGATTCTACTTCCCATATACACAATTTTCACAGAAATCAAATCCAGAGAGCTATTACTCATGCCTTCTACCATACCTTTACCATGAAGTATTCAAATATCCTTCTCTCCAATATGTCCAAGCCTTTTCTGCCACAGCATGGTCTTCTCTCCAGAGACCACTATATTTTCTGCTCCACTTTCAGGAACCATAGAACTGTTGCAGCCATCAATAACCTTTCTACCTTGCAACTTGTACAGAGTTCCAATCCAAACTCCTCGTATCAATACCAGTTCTCCCCGAACCATCTTGCAGGTATACTTCTTAAACACTATTTTTACACCTGCATCATCCAACTTTCTTACAGAAATCAAATTTTTGGCCAATGCAGCAATATGCAGGACACTTGGAAGTGTTCTAACCCTTCCACCTTGCAACTTCAACTTTACTTTTCTGCGACCAATGATTCTAGCCTTCCTATCATCCCCTAAGAAGATATCACCACCATCGTATTTCTCATACTGGCAGAACCACTCTCTATGTGGAGTGAAGTGAAAGGATGCACTTGAGTCAATCAACCATGCCTCATGATCTACATGTGTACTTGAAGAAGCCAAGTACACATACTCACCTTCATTTGAGGTGGTTTTCACCTCTGCAGAATGAGCATCATAAAATCCCTTTCCTTTATTAGGAGCTTTAGTCCCTTTTGTAGTGCCCTTCCTTTCCGCATTTCTAGCACACCACCTTTACAGGTTTTCCTAGAGATTTAGATCTCCCACTTGATGTCTTATTTTTTTTTCTGTTATGGGACCATCCTCGTATAGACAGGGCATCACCATTCTGGCTCTCCATATTTTTCCGTCTCATCTCCTCTGTCAGCAAAGATGAGACTATTTCATCAAACTGCAAGGTAGTTGCATTGCTACCTATTGCAATAACCAGACTATCCCACGAATCTGGTAGAGAACACAATAAACTTATGCACTTATCTTCTTTTGAAATTTTAATATCAACAGATGCTAGCCAACTTACAACAATATTAAATGCATTTAGATGCTCTGTCACCGAGTCTCCATCTTTCATCCTCAAGTTATACAACTTTTTCCACAGGAACAGTTTATTCACCAGAGACTTAGATTGGTACAAAGTCCCTAACTTGTCCCACAAAGCCTTTGTCATAGCTTCCCCTAATACATTCAGTAATACTGAATCTGAGACACACAATCATATTCTTCTCTTTTCCTTCTGATCCAACTTCTTACATTCTTCATCAGACACTCTCGTTGGTTGAGTAGCCGGATCTACTGCGATCCACTGATCTTTATCCACCAACAAGTCCTCCATATTGAGTTTCCACAACTCAAAACTCTGACCATTAATTTTCTCGATCTCTATCTTTCCACTGCTTGCCATCTTCTTTCACCACCAGAATCGATCTCGTAGATCTCCCACTAAATAGGGTCTAGCACAGGCCTGAGCGAAACCCCTCAGCAACAAAGGTGTCTCATTGAAGCCAAAAATATCCAATACAAAATGTAGGTTTTAACCCCATACAGAAATTACCTGCATACGAATTCTAAAATGCAGAAAATAAACAATGGGAGAGCATAACACATAAAACACATATACACAAAGATTTTCCCCTGGATCCCAAAACGAGGACTACCATCTTGATTTTTCATTATGTTCCTTTCAATGTTATAATACATATTTAAACATGTCAAAGCATCCAATACCATGGACCAAAAACCATCGCGTCCAAAAACATGTGGGAAAAGCATGCAAAAAACCCTCGGTTAACTACGTGGGCTTGTCGTGGAAACAGTTGTCTTATGTCGTGCTATACCACACTTCTTACATAATTCTTCAAATTCCTTACTGCAAAACTCTCCACCGTTATCTATTCTCAGCACCTTTATCTTCTTCTTTGTCTGGTTTTCCACCAGAGCCTTAAATTATTTAAACCTATCAAAGACTTCAGATTTCTTCTTAAGGAAATATATCCATGTATTCCTTGAAAAGTTGTCTATAAAGGATATATAATACACATACTTACCTATTGATGGAAACTCCACAGGTCCAAACACATCACTGTGCACAAGCTTTAATATCTATTTTGCCCTCTTACCACCAGAGGGGAAACTCACCCAATTCTGCTTCCCATATACACAGTTTTCATAGAAATAAAAATCCAGAGAGCTATTACTCATACCTTCTACCATATCTTTACCATGAAGTATTCGAATGCCCTTCTCTCCAATATGTCCAAACCTTTGGTGCAACATCATAGTCTTCCCTCCAGAGACCACTAGATTTTCTGCTCCACTTTCAGGAACCACACAATTGTTGCACCCATCAACAACAGTGCTACATTGCAGCTTTTACAGAGTTCCAATCCAAACTCCCGACATCAATACCAATGCCCCGTGAACCATCTTATAGGTATCCTTCTCGAACACTGTTTTTACACCTGCAACATCCAGCTTTCTTACAAAAATCAAATGTTGGCCAATGCAGGAATATGTAGAACACTCGAAAGTGTTCTAACCCTTCCACCTTGCAACTTCAACATTACTTTTCCACTACCAATGATTCTAGCCTTCCTATCATCCCCTAGGAAGACATCACCACCATCATATTTCTCACACTCGCAGAACCACTCTCTATGGGGAGTGAAGTGAAAGGATACACCTGAGTCAAACAACCATGCCTCATAATCTACATGTGTACTTGAAGAAGCCAAGTACACATCCCCACCTTCATCTGAGGTGGCTTTCTCCTCTACAGAAGGAGCATCATCAGATCCCTTTCCTTTATCAGGGGATTTAGATTTACAGTCCCTTTTGTAGTGCCCTTTCTTTCCACATTTCCAGCACACCACCTTTAAAGGTTTTCCTATAGATTTAGATCTCCCACCTGATGACTTATTTTTCTTTTTGTTCTAGGACTGTTCTCATACAAACAAGGCATCACCATTATGGCTCTCCATATTTTTTTGTCTTATCTCCTCTGTCAGCATGGATGAGACTGGTTTGTAGATTTTTGTGGAGTGGTTTCTGAGAGGCTAAATTCGGATATTCCATAGTGTTCATCTTTTCATTAGTCGACGTTTTGACCCTACACCAAGACTCATCACTAGGACTGATTTACAGAGAAGTGAATTCGGAACTCATCATGAGGACTGATTTATAGAGAAGTTAGCAAGGATGAGACTATTTCATCAAACTGCAAGGAAATTGTATTGCTACCTATTGCAATAACCAGACTATCCCACAAATCTCGTAGAGAACGCAACAAACTGATGCACTTATCTTCATCTAAAATTTCAATAGCAACAGATGATAATTGACTTACCATAGTATTAAATGCATTCAAATTCTCTGTCACCGAGTCTCCATCTTTCATCCTTAAGTTATACAACTTTTTTTGTAGAAACAATTTATTCACCAGAGTCTTAGATTGGTATAAAGTCCCTAACTTGTCCCACAAAGCCTTCGCCATAGCTTCTCCTAATATATTCAACAATACTGAATCTGAGACACACAATCATATTGTGCTCTTTACCTCTGATCCAACTTCTTCCATTCTTCATTGGACACTCCCGTTGGTTTAGTACTTGGATCTACCACGATCCACTGATCTTTATCCACCAACAGATCTTCCATCTTGAGTTTCCACAAATCAAAACTATGACCATTAAATTTCTCGATCTCTATCTTTCCATTGCTTACCATCTTCTTTCACCACCAGAATTGATCTCGCATATCTCCCACTGAATAGGGTCTACCACAGGCTCGAGTGAAACCCCTCAGCAACAAAGGTGTCCCCTTGAAGACAAAACAACTCTGATACCAAATGTAGGTTTTAACCCCATACATAATTTACCTGCAGATGAATTCTAAAACACAGAAAATAAACAATGTGAGAGCATAACACATCAAACAAATATACACAAAGATTTTCCCCTGGATCCCAAAACCAGGGCTACCAACTTGATTTTTTATTATGTTCCTTTCAAAGTTACAATACATATTTATACATGCTGAAGCATCCAATACCATGGACCGAAAAGCATCGCGTCCAAAGCCATGGACTGAAAATGATAATGTCCAAAACCATGTGTGAAAAATATGCACAAAACCATAGGTAGGTCTGCCCAACCTAATATAGGGTCCAAAACCAAAATTTTCTGGGGCACTGCCTTGGACCCCATAGAGTGGGGTTACCTGTACCCCTCAAACCCCTTGTGACTCTCCCCGCTACACAATTGGTGCAATGAAGGGGGGGCTCCGCCCCCCTTATAACCCCTTGGTTAACTCCCTGGGCTAGCACTGGAAAGAATATAACACAACCCAATATAGATAACTGAGGTATCGATCACAAATTCAATCACAAATCCTCCTATGATGCGATCAAGCCAATTGTTGACAACGTGGGTGATCTTATCCTCCAATGCTTCCAACATTCGCACTCGCTCCGAGGTCCACACAATAGGACAGTCAAGTTTCCACCTTGCTTGGTTATCTTCTAGGTTCACAATCCACTTGTATAACTCAATAGGGAAGGAGCAGAAAAAGATCTCGTGGATCTTTGCATATAGGTATCTATCCAACCACTGTTCCTTTTAAGTTGCGGGTTTTTATTCTCCTATTCCGCGAATTCATGGATCTTCCTATCCAACCAATCTTTGATCTCCTTCCTAGCTGGATTCTAGTGACACGACTTCACACATATCTTATGTAGATTCTAGTCTCAGAAACATAACCATTTGTTGGCTTGAGAGGGCCTAACCCAGGTTCAACGTTAACTAGCCAAACAAATCCATACACTATTGGGCCTTTCGGCATCAGCCTGCGGAGCACAGGCCGAAGTCTCACCTGAAGCAGTATGTGGGGATGTTATAACCAAGTTTCCGCACCCTGAGATTGTTGTGATGTTGTTTGATTCCATCTATCCCTCCCTTCGCATAGGTTTCTTCCTTCTAGGGCTTGCAAGAGTGGACAAGTGGGCGATGGGTGGGGGCGAGCATGCAGGGGCACCGTACCCAACCCCCTACCACCCCCACGCACCCACGCTGAACCTCTTCCTACACATCCACCCTTGCCCTCCCCTTCTTTGCTTGCCCCCTCACCCGCACGCCTCCCCCACCACCCTCTTAACCCATGTGCCCCCACTTCCCCCAAAGCCGCTCCCCTCACCTACCCCTCATCTGCACCCCTTTCCCTCACCCACCCCCTCACGCCTTGGCCCCCCCTCACCTGGCTGTACCCTCACTCATCCCTCGCTCCTGCCCCTCCACCTACCCACCCCTCGCTCTAGCCCTTTGCCACCATGCCTCGCACCCTTCACCATCCCCTCCCCCATCCACCCATGGACAGGGAGGGGGGGTGTTGCCAGGGAGGAGGAGGAGGGAGGGAGAGAGGCAGGCCATGGGGAAGGAGTTGGGGGTGGAAGGAAGAGGTAGGGGTGGCTGCGAGGAAGGGGTGTGGAGGCCGGGGTGGCACTGTGGAGGAGAGGAGGGGGGATGGAGGAAGGGAGGGCCATTGGCAGGGAGGTGGTGTGGGGTTGTGGGTGGGGGAAGGTGTGGTAGGTCGTGGAGGGGGAGTGGTAGAGGGATGGAGGGGGGTGCCGGGAGGGAGGGTGGGATGAGGGGGGTGGCGACGCAGGGCAGTGAGGTGAGAGGGAGGGCGCAGGAAGGGGGTAGGGCGAGTGTGAGGGGTGGGGCAATTGGCCGCGTGGGGAGGATGGGTGAGGGTGGCAGGACGCGTGAGGTGAGGGGGTGGATGACGGGGAGGGAGTGCAGGTGAGGGGAGATGAAGGTGAGGGGGCAGTTGCGGGTAGGGATGGAAGAGTTGGCGATTCATGTGGGGATGTGGAGAGGCGAGTAAGGAGGCAGGAGCACAGGGTGTGGGTGAAGGGGGTCAGAGTGTCGAGAGAGGGGGCTTGGTGGTAGGGGTGAGTCGGGTTGCGGCGCCCACCCCGACAGCTCGCCTGCCCACAGTGGGGGTTGGGTGATTCTGAGAATCACCTAACCCTCGCAACAGGCGGGCGAGCCGGCGGGCTGGGCATTGCGGCCCTCACACCCCGCCGCCCCGCGCCCTCACACCCCACTTGACCTCCCCGCCCACCGCGCGACACCACGGTGGCCCACACACGGCTATTGGGCGATTGAGTTTGATCGGGCGCACCATGCTTACGATGGACATAATTGTTATTTTGGCTCAGAAAAATTATTAATTTAAAAAAAAAAAAATTCTTCTTCATTAAATTAATTTAATTTGAAAATTTTCAAGGAAAAAAATTTAACTTACCTTTCAATTGCGATAATTCTTCATTGAATATGTGGTTGATAGCAATATAGCTGCTCCACAAATTCACGAGTCTTTCAACGAACTTCAGAAAACCTGGATGTGACGTGAGTAACAGTGATAATGAAATTTAATATATAAGTGAAATTACGGAGATGTTTTACCATATGGTTAATGTGGAATAATTTGTTTTAAAATATTATAAAGTGAATATTGTAGAATTGTTTTGCAACGGGTTGAATGTGGGATTAATTTGTTTTAGAATATATTATAAAAAAAAAAAAAAAATCAATTCTTTAGTAAATATTATATACTCTAACTTTTAAAATAATTAAGATAAAAGTTGTAATTTACAATTTTAATTTTAGTGATTTATTTCATAAAATAATTTAGTTTATGTTTTTCAATAAATTGTAGAATAAAATAATGAAGATAAATAAATCTAACAAACTTTTTGGAGGGAAATATTTTTGCAAAATTTTTGGAGGGAAATATTTTTGCGAAACTTTTTGGAGGGAATATTTTTGAAGGAAAAGTTTCATTCTTTAAGCTATATAATATCTTTAGGAGACTCTCCATTTGTATCATTCAACATCTTCTATTTGAAAGGGATGGATTGTTTTGATAGTGAAGTTTCGATTTATACACCATCAACATTTTCATCGCATAACAACTCTATTCATATTGATGAATATAGTGGGAATTCTTCCACTATGAATAGAAAGTCAATTGTTCCACTTAGTCCTGATTCTAAGGACTCTGAGAGTAGCACTCATGAAAGAGGGGATGGAGAATTTTAAATAAATAAAGAGTCACAGATTCCACTTAGTCCTAATTCTAAGGACTATGAAAGTAGCAGTGATCAAAAGCATGATGATGAAGTTCAAAATAATGGAGTGTCACGATGTCCACTTAGTCTTAATTCTGAGGACTATGAGAGTAGCAGTTTTGAAGAGCGTGATGGTGAAGTTCAAAATAATGGAGTGTCACAGTGTCCACTTAGTCCTAATTCTAAGGACTATGAGAGCAGCAATTTTGAAGAGCATGATGACAAATTTCAAAAGAATGGAGTGTCATGGTGTCCACTTAGTCCTAATTCTAAGGAGTATGAGAGCAGCAATGATGAAGAGCGTGATAATGAATTTCAAAAGAATGGAGTGTCAAAGTGTCCACTTAGTCGTAATTCTAAGGACTATGGGAGCAGTAGTGATGAAGAGCATGGTGATGAATTTCAAAAGTATGGAGTGTCACGGTGTCCAGTTGGTCCTAATTCTAAGGACTATGAGAGCAACAGTGATGAAGAGCGAGATGATAAATTTCAAAAGATTGGAGTGTCACGGTGTCCACTTAGTCCTAATTCTAAGGACTATGAAAGAAAAATTTATGAAGAGCGTGATGATGAATTTAAAAAGAATGGAGTGTCACAGTGTCTTCTTAGTCCTAATTCTAAGGAATATGAGAGCAACAGTGATGAAGGACAGGATCATGCACTTAGTCCTAATTCTAATGAGTATAAAGGTAGCAGTGACAAAGGACAGGATGTAGCATCTTCAATAAGTAAACATTCACATTTTCGACGTATTCCTAATTCTATGGACTATGAGGGTAGCACTGACAATGCACATGATGAAGAATATCCATTAAACATTGAGTCAAATTTTCCATTCAGTCCGAATTCTAAGGACTATGATGGTAGCACTGAACAAGGGGAAGATGAAGAATATCCTCCAATTCAATATTTGAAAAGCAGAGCTGATCATAGTGTGGATAACATTCCTCTTAATGATGATGAAAATCCTTATACAAATGACGATCCAATGATGGAGATGTTGCCAGAAAATATTGTATCGAGGAGTAGGAGCAGAGCTTTTCATATCAATGCAAGTTGTTCTAGTTATACAAGGGGTAGAGTAAAATATCTGACGAGAAGAAGTTCTATCAACACTCTCATTTCAAGTGAATGTTGCCAAAACATTGCTTGAAACATATGGATTTCACTTTTGCATTAGAAAGCAGGAAGAGATATTTGTCAATGAATAAAAGCATCCAAAATTCATATTTAGTTGGGTGCATGCAATCTACATCGTCAGGTTATAATTATCATATTAGGAATTTATTTGTGTGTAGAAAAGCTTTCAAAAAGTTTCTTTCGATTGGGAATTTTCGTCTCTCGAGAATTCAAAAAAAATTCGAAAAAAATCCCACATTTTATTCAGAAGTACGTCATAAAAGACAGTTTGGGCCATTATCAAATACTGCAATGTCATGGATGAAAGATTTATTTTCAAAGCATGGAGAGTGTATGCCAAATAGAGAGACAATACATATTCCAGATAATTTTTCAAGACGAGAAATCTACAACTTATGCAAAGAATATGCAAAAGGTTTTTAGGGACATGGCCGGTTTATTACATATCAATATTTTGTGAAGGTATGGAAGAAATAATTCAAAAATGTCTATATTCCTAAGAAGACAAGGATGGGGATTTGCAGTACATGTGCTTCTCTTAAATAAAAAAGGGACAAATGTGAAGGCTCAGAAAGAGGTATGCATTCATAACTTTAACTTTTAAAATTGTATAGTCATCAACTATGAAAACATATTTCTTAATGAATTTCTTTTATAGTGTGTAGATTTAATTGTCAAAGAACTTCAAGAGCATCGCTAACAACAAACAAACAAAAGGAAGAAGTTGTAGAAGCATCGAAAGAAGTGTTATGATAGTCTAAATAAATATTTTGGTTTTATAATTGATTGTATGGACCAGAAGAAAACACTTTTACCACATTTTGGCCGCACACCCAAAGATTTATAGGAGGAAAATTTTATTCAGTTTCACTTGGTTGGTTGTATGGTCTTCAATGGGAAAATGTTGCCAAGGGTGTAATTCACAGCTCCAAATATTCATAATGATGCAAATCTAACCATAACCATAATTCATGATGTGATTTCTCATTGGTCTGGTAATCTTCCTGAAGTTTTGTATCTACAATTGGACGACACTTGTTGTGAAAACAAAAATCAGGTTGTCTTTGGATATCTAAACATGCTTGTTGAATTGAGAATTTTTCAAAAGGTAAAGGTTGGCTCCTTCTTGTTGGGCACACTCAGGACCATATTGATCAGATGTTCAGTCATTTTTCAGTCACATTGAGGAGGAAGGAAGTTGGGAGCTTGCCATCACTAATTGAATGTATTAAGAAATAATACATGCCAGAGCCTACTTTTGATGTGTTGGAAGAAATTGTTGACATGCGAAGGTTTATTCTGGGATCATATGGTAAGGGGAAATGCACTGAACAACTTAATGGCATTAGCTTCCAACATCGATTTCATATCAAAAATATTGATGGGAAAACACTAATATGGAGGAAGAAGTATTCAACTACTGTAGAATGGGCACCATCACTAGGTTTGCAATTTTTGAAGTTCATTCTAGATCATCCAATATTTGCATCAAAAATATTGTTATTACAATTAGTTGGTGAAGTTCAGAATGCACACAGACAGAATAGAGATATAAATTATTCTGATTACCTAGAAGAAATTAAAAAATGTATTATATATACATATGAGTACTTTGGCATTGCTGATTCAGTTTGGTGGGAGTCATTTTTCAATAATCAAAGTGATATCATTTCAACAACAACAAATGAAGATATACCTTTGAAAATTCCATTTATTTGGCCACAAAACGTGTCAAATGAACATGAGGAAATAAACATTGTTGAACAACAACAATCTCAAGATATTATTAATTCTTCATAGGCAACAGAAAGAGAGATGTATATTGGTTCGAGAAGATCTCGTGCATAGCATGAAGCCATGGATGACCTTTATAGGGGTTCAGTACAGGATATTAAAGAGGGTTGCATGATTGCAATACTAACAGATGGAGATCCCAATGGCTATCCATTCTGGGTTGCTAAATTTATGAAGGTCTTTACAGAAAATGAGGATGTTACAAGTGTTGAAGTACATTGGTATGCCACAAATACACACCCATTCAATGGTGTGTATAAGCTAGAGATGGTAGTTGACAAAAAAAAATGGCGGAAAGAGAAAAAGAAAGGGTACAAATATAAATTGCCGCTGCACAGACATATTAAAATTGGAGGATGTTGACATACCTGTTTATGACTTCAATTTAACAAAGAGAGGAACTCTTCACTTCAAGATGATCAAGATTCTGAAAAGGTTGTTACCAGAAGGAACAATGTTGACATGGGAGTCTGCTGAAACCAGTCGTGGATCTAGAATAATTTTGAAACTTGAAATGTTGGGCATGCATGTGGACTCACATGGGGAACTAGTTGATGAAAGAAAATAATATGGAACCCGTCCAGGTATATCAAGTGTCCTCTAAAGGGAATCTGGGAAACATCACGCAAACTCAACCGATCGACATATCTGTTAAACCAGGGATTGTCGAGAATATCTATATCGCAGTGACTTGTACTCCTGAGGAAATTAAACTCTATATTGGTCTTTTTTGTGAGTTTCGTGACGTCTTTGCTTGGTCTTACGAAGAAATGCCCGGCATCGATCCAAGCATTGTGGTGCATGAGATACCCACATATCCGGGAGTTAAGCCTGTTCATCAGCGTTTACGCTCCATGCACTCACAGATTGGGTCTCCAACATCGTCCCTGTGGATAAAAAGCAGGGTACCATTAGAGTTTGTGTTGATCACCATGATATTAATCGAGCCTGTCCAAAAGATAACTACCCCACACCCTTCATTGACCAGCTCATTGATGAGTGTGCCGAAAGTGAAATATACTTGTTTATGGACTGTTTCTCTAGTTATAACCAGATTAATATCGCACCATCTGATCAACACAAAACCACCTTTATCTGTCCGTGGGGCACTTTCGCTTACAAAAATCTCCCTTTCACTCTCAAGAATGCCAGTGCTACCTTCCAACGCACGATGTCTTATACATTTCATGATATTTGACACATCGTGCAGCCTTACCTAGATGATCTTCTAGCTCATTCAGCTAAGCGTCAAGACCATCCCGCTCATCTCTGCGAAATATTTCTCTGCTATCGACGCTATCGTATTCGGCTCAACCCGCATAAGTGTGTCTTCTGTGTAGAGTCTAGCAGACTTCTCGGGTTCATCGTCTCCCGAGAGGGCATCCATCTAGATCCCCTTAAAGTCGAGGCCATTTTGAATCTTCCTCTCCCTGCTTCCTTGCAGCAATTGCAAAGCTTGCAGGGTAAAGCAAACTTTTTATGACGCTTCATCCCAAACTATGCCGAGGTGGCCAAAGCTTTTACACGGTTGCTAAAGTGAGACACCATTTCGATGGGATGCCACCACTCAAGATTCCTTTGAGCATCTCAAAGCTCTCCTTGTTTCCGCTCCTTTGTTGCGTCCTCCAAATTACCATCGCGATTACACTTTGTATCTGGTCGTTGCTGATACCACCATTGGCATGGTTCTTGTTCAAGATGACGATGATGGCACTAAACACGTCATTTACTATCTCAGCCGCAATTTATTAGATAGGGAATATCGATATGCTTACGTCGAGAAGTTGGCATTGGCTGTCATTTGTGCCGTCCAACGCCTCCATCATTATATCTTGTTGCGCACTACGACAGTGATCTCTGATTGCAGCCCAATGATGTACATCTTGTCACGTCAGCTGCTGGGGGGCAAGTACTCGAAGTGGATTGTCATCCTCCAAGAGTTCGACTTGGAATTCACTACTGCCAAGTCCAAGAAATTGCTTGTCTTCGATGAATTGTTGTGCTCTTTGCCATCTTGTGCCACACCCTCTTGGTTAGAGGATCACATTCCGGACGAAACTCTCTTCCTAATCAACACCCTCGATCCCTGGTACGGGGATATAATTGTCTATTTACAGACGTCCTATTTTCATCCCGAGACATCTAAAGATGCTCGACGACAGATCCGCCATCAAGCCCAACCATATCGCATTTTTGGGGACACCCTATACCCTCTCGGCGTTGATTATATTCTCCGCCAATGCTTAACACTCGAAGAAGCCAAGAGAGTTTTAAATGACTGCCACTCTGGTGCTTGTGGCGGTCACATGTCTAGATATGCCACTGCATAGAAAATCCTCCGCGTTGGTTACTTTTGGCCCTCCACATTTAATGATTGTATTCTTGTCGCTCGCTCTTGTCACAAGTGCCAAATCTACCAACGGAAGATGTGTGCACCTCTTTCTCCACTGCACCCCATTGTTACCGTTGGCCCTTTTGTGAAATGGGGCATCGATTATATGACTTGTAAACCTCGCTCGGCCGGGGGGCATGGGTATATCATTGTTTCCGTTGATTACTTCACAAAATGGGCCGAGGCGATGCCTACATTGTCCAAAGAGGGTCACACCGTGGCACAATTTTTATTCAATCATGTTATCTCACGGTTCAGATTCCCTCAAGCCATCGTCACTGATCACGGCAAGCATTTCCGTAATCATATGATGGGTGAGCTTACAACCCAGTTGGGCCTACGGCATGATAGTTCGACTCCATAGCATCCTCATGCCAACGGTCAAGTAGAAGCCGTTAACAAGGTCTTGGTTATGATGCTTCAACGAAGCATTGGCATGCATAAGTTCGACTGGCACTTGATGTTGTTCTTTGCCTTGTCGGCCTACCGAACCTCTGTGAAGGATGCCACTGGTTTCACTCCTTTCCAATTGGTTTATGGAATAGAGGCTACCCTTCCTATCGAGTGTGAGATCCCTTCGTTAAAATTAGCCATCGAATTACTCCCTGACACTACTTCGGTAGAGGAATGCCTTCTTTACCTAGAGCGGCTAGACGACACTCGTCGAATAGCCTCTTTAGCTATTGAAGCACAGAAGAAGCGAGTGAAAACTCACTTCGATCACACTGTTCATCCTCGTTCTTTTGTTGAGGGAGACTTGGTCCTGCTCTACAATCAAGCCAATGATAAGCTGGGGGCAGGAAAATTCGAGCCCATGTGGCACGGGCCTTACATTGTAAAGAGAGTTTTCCAAAAAGCGGCCTATGAGCTTATTGACTACGAAGGGAATCCTGTGGATAAGCCCCGGAATGGGCTTTACTTGAAAAAATATTATGCATAATTCCAGGCACTCTATTTTTTGTACATACGTGTGCTTTAGCAAGTGTGTTGTGTGTGCATGTTTTCATGTTTTATCTTGGTGTGTCGGTGTGACTGCCGCTTATTGTGTCCTTTTGCTTCTTGGACAGATGTTTGGTTCGCCTTACGTTGGTTTCACTAATGGTTCCTCCCGCAGTACACGCAACTTGTCCTCTACGGCATGGGTGATCTACGATCCTCATGGTGAGTTAGTAGACCTTCAAGGGGTTTGTCTAGGTTGTACCACGGATAATGTTGCTGAGTATAGTGTTGTGATTGAGTTACTAGTCGAAGTGATTAATCTCAGTATTTGAACATTGGTTGTGAACTTGGACTCTCAGCTTGTCGTCCACCAGCTCAATCGGCGTTATTCCGTCAGAGACCATCGGATTTTAAGGTTTTATTTACGTGTTAAGTTGTTAGAAAGGGATTTTGATTTCATTACATATCAACATATTCCAAGATGATTTAATACGTTAGCTGATGCATTAGCTAACTATGTATTGGACAGATATTTGCATAACATGTAATTTAAAATAGCATAAGAAGCATAAAACACAATAAACCATAAAGCATATTATAATATATATATATATAGTATATATATATATATATATATATATATATATATATATATATATATTATATATATATATTATATATATATATTAATATATATATATATAATATATATCTATATATATATATATATATATATGTCCCAAATGTTTGCACAACGTGCATCATCAAAAAATAATACATGTTTGTCTTGATACATCTAGAGACAACATGTCTCTCAAAAAATATGCATGTAAATAAACCCTAGATATCTAATCCCTATGGTGCTCATCGTAGCATGTCACTACTCGCACTAGGCGTCTCAAGAGTTGGTGGATGCAACTCAGCACCCCCACCGTGTGCCTCTGGTATGCTAACGGGACATCCGCTAGCCGAGCATAATCTGGAATCCCTCGAGCGATACCCTCAAGGTTCTAGATGAGTTCTCCCCTCTCAACACCCTCCTTCTCAGGATCTACTGTAGGCTAGTTTCTCCTCGCAATAGGAGACATACCGGCTGGTCACTCTGGGCCATCGTCTACATATGCATATAGTTGTTATTATAACAAGCATGTATTAACAAAAAAAAAATCATAAAACACAAAATCAAAAAAGACATCATACCTATCATCTCATCCCAATCCTCTCCCTCTGGCAGTGGGAGATCAGGGTCGCCTGTGAAGTATGTCCCTGCATATGGCCAATCCTCAACCACGATCAGTTGGCGGTGAAGCCACCCAAAAAACTCTGGCCTCCATGACATTTGTTGGCCTCCCCCCCCTCTACGCATAAGTGCCGCCCAACGAGCCATTCTTGGCTCTCGAGGCACCAGATTAGGTACAAAGGCCCCTTGGCCCTGAAAGATTGGTACATGTTCCAAAATGAACGTCACCAGAATGGAACCATACCCAAACTATTGCAGTTTGCCACACTTACCTTTTGTAAGTTGCCTCTTTATGTTGGTCGTCACTGCTGCCGCCCAATTGAAGATGGTCGGAGCTAGAAAATCTGTAACTAGTATAAGTTGGTTCTTTGTTGCTTCATGGGGTGCCTGTGCCCCCGCAGCCCATGTGATGGTGAACAATACTGCTTTGAGTATTAGATCTGGAATAGTGGTGATATCCACTTTTGAGCTGCCGGATCCAAATTTTTCCCCTGGGAAAACTCGAGCCATCACCTCCTCCATCTTCTCACCAGATGGCCTGCTACCTATCAATAGGGGCACTGGCCCTCTGTGCAATAGTCCTATGATGAAATAGACATCAGGTACGTCCAGTTCCAGTACTTGGTCTCGTATACGAAACACTTGATCATGTTCATCCCAAAGGTTGATTAAGTATCATAAGAGCTCTGGCTGAGCTCGTAGATAGGATGTGAGGAAGTATTTCTTTAGCCCACAATTTCTAAAGGCTTCCATACAGTCTTCATCTACGATGGCCAATTCGTCTACCCTATCATGCTCTCTTTCCTTCCATTGGAGAACCATTTTGATTGTTTTCCTGCAACCACAAGGTCCAAAAACTTCAATTAGATCTTTGGAAAACTTAGAAATGCAGTAAAATTGCTTTAAAATTGTTAAAATTTAAAACAAGGGTGCGCACGACCGTTTCTAGAACAGTCGCGCCCATGGGCACGAGCCTTTGGAGAAAAAGGGCCCATTGGCACGGGTCCGTGCCTGATACCCACACCAATGGGCACCACCCTATTTTTTAAAAATCCCTCCACAAAGGTCGATAAAACAAGCTAAAGAAACTAAAAAAATGGACAAAAATGGAGTAGGGGAGGAGGCCTCTTACTTGGAACTGGAGGCACTCCGAATGGTTGCACAGATTTTTCGCAATCGTCACCCAAAGATCGCACACCAAAAGCACTACTGTCACTCTCCAATGAGGTAAAAGTAAAAAGTAATTTTTGTTTTTACCATTTTCATGTGTTTATAGCTTTTTAACCCTAAATAGGTTTTAAAAGTCATTTTTGATGAATATTTTAATATATATTTTTGTCAAAAATGGATTTTACACTGGTTCTTGTGAAGCAACAGGTTTTTGTGCGACTTAGGCGACGAAACGAGTTGTATTTTATACTTTTTCGGACTCGGTAAATACACAAAAAAGTCACTATGGAGTCATCTTTCTGCTCTTTTCTGACTCTCTAAACATGAAAAGAATGCCGAGTTATTCCTCTCGACTCGTTAAACGTAAATGAGAGGCGATCATCTTTAAACTATTTTCCGACCGTGTACCAACGAAAAGATCGTCGGACCCTTGTCGTTTCAGGTTCGTTAACAGTTACGAAGTAACGTGGTTTCGATCGCTTTTTTACTTTTTTAGGCTGGAATCACTTATCATGAAAAGTACTCCTCGATCGTAATGATCGGGCGTTTCTTTCGAGCATTGTTTTATACTTTTTTCGGGCTCGAGAGACACAACTTTACGAAAAAGGACATCCCTGGAGTTTACTTTTCCGTTGTCTTTTCAAACTCTCTAAACATGAAAAGACGCTGAGTTCTTCCTTTGTCAGACTCGTTAAAACTTAATGACATCAGATTCCGTCGAAATTATGCCCTACAAGCATATGATATCCCCGTCAAGCTTGATAAAAATAACTGGGGTACTCACCAAAAATGGCGGGGAAAATGGAACCACAATTATTGTTGTGTCGGCAGTATGTTGCTCTTGAACATGGCACTTGTCTGCATTCATGTCTAGGTGGGGACATCTCATCTCATTTTTCACTTGCCTCCACGGGTTTAGGTGATCCCATTTGACCTCTCATCTGCTCGTTGCCCTGTCACCATGACCTCTGATCATTTGATGTCAAATACTGCCAAATCCATTGTCATGCCGCCGATATGTTCAAGAGAAGTTGACCTCTGCAGAATAATCAACCTCCCTCTAATACCTCACATAATCCCGATTCACAAAACATATTATCCTCCTCTGTCTCGTGTTGATGATGTGGGAAACATTATGGCCCACCTTCGATCAAGGTTGCTTCCTGTTGACTTCAACTCATTATCCAGGAAGTTGACCTAGAGACTCCCTTCAGGTGCCTTGGAGCCTGCATGCCTCAATGGCAGGTTCTTCGTGTTCGACGCGAGGTTTTCATCTTTGGCCTCTGATCGAATTATTCTACGGGTGTTTGACACCGGCTCATTGATTCGGACACCGTAGATTGTACCTATAGTACCTTGAGGACCATTGTCATTATTGGTGGTACCTCTCGCGTCTGTTAACAATTTTCATCATTAATTGGTAATCAGACGATGTTCCTGCATGTTCGACTTCAACTCCCATATTTGCATGCTTGAAATTATACTTTGTTCGGGTCGAGATGGAGCGCAAGACCCTGGATTTTTTCTGTTGGGATCCAGGTTGTGATTTTGTGGATTATTATGATCATTACATGTCTCATTCACTGGATGGATGCAACCATGTCTGATTCTGTTTATCGATCCTTACTGGATGGCTACGCCCATGGATCTATATTTTTATGTACTCTGCTATGGATGGCTGCGCCCATACCATATACATCATGTACTTGATATATCAGTTGTACTTCTCCACACAGGTTCTCTAGTGGCCATGTTTTCAGTTGGCCATGTTCTTGTAAAGCATTTCACCCCTCTCTCTCTGTCGGGCCTCATGCTTTATGGGGCATCTGTTACATAGCAATTTGTCACCGTCCCTGTTACCCTTTCTCCCGCACCTTGGATGACTCATTCCGGGACCTATGAGAAGTGACATGACCTAGAAACACTTGCATTGTATTCCCCTAAGTATGAACTTCATATGCCTTGAAGACATCTTCTGCAAAAAACCCATAAAAATAGCCCTTTTTCCATTGGCACGGTTTCACTGTGTATCACTCGCGCCAATGGGGGAAATTCTCTAAAGAGGGCACGCCAACTGGCACTCTGTCTCAGAGTCATACTCACACCAGCCAAAATGGGTAGTGTTTTTAACAAACCAACATTCAAAGGTTCTTCCTAACCCACTCCTGAACCGAATCTATCTTGAGTTGGTTTAGTTTGGCTTTGAATCTCCATAGGAGAGAAGTACTTTGCCACCTCTCATGGAAGATTCTTAGTGATAAATCCAATCCCATGAATATTGTGGATGATCCTAACTCCTTCTCCTCTATCTATAAAAGCTTGTCCTTTTTCCTTTGAGAAGCTAGTTCCAGAATTCCAAAGATTGAGAATTGTCATGTTCATGCTACAAGAATCCTTCTTCATTCCCATAAGGCTAAATCTAAAGTGAGGAGATTCTTGTCCAAATAACCAAGGAGAGAGAGCCTTGTTTCCATTCCCAACAAGCTTTGCAAGACATGTGCTGCTGATCACCCAACCAAAGGAGGATTTGACGTCATAACTATGGTTGTATTATTCTTTGTCTATTAGTAATAGACGACTATCATTAGGGTTCCACTCTTATTGTCTTTTGTAATGATGATGAGTTATATCCTTTCTGAATGATATATAGTTTCATCTATTGGATTTTACGCTTGTGTTTGTGTCGTTCTTTGCATGTGCAGGTGTCCATTCATGGGTATTGTTGGGATCGTGACCGGCCGGAGCAAAGGAACGGGAACGTCGACTCTTCTACAAGTACTAGCGTTGGAATCCAGGTAGGCCCTCATCATTGGTCTTTGATTTGCAATTAGGAACCTACGTGATAGCATTGTTTGATTTTTGCTAGACCCGATTTGGGCTAGTAGGGATCACCTCTGTCCGCAGAGGGGATTTACCTCCACAACAAGATATTTTCGAGGAGATAAAAGTAAGTAATGAGGCCTTGAAGATTAACACCTACAATCAATTTTTGAAGTAGACTTCCAATGCTCAAAGTAGGCTATTGTCAACCTTTGATTTAGAGAAAGGGAAAATTTAAAGGCATTCTTCCAGGCACAGGTTCCCCATCTCAAGGTAGCATCAGACTACAAGAAGATAGATTTTGAGTTTGATGTAAAAGATATACATCCCATTGACCAAATGGAGATGCATAAACAAACTGGGGAAATGATATTTTCAACTATCACTAACACTGCAATGAGTTTTTCTAAACTACAGGTTACATTAGCAAATGCCAATCATAGCTGAAGATGGAGAACGTCTCTGTACTTGCCAAAGTCACCAGGATTAAAAATTTGGAGGACTTGGTGATGAAAGTGGGTTATGACCCTTCAAACTTCAATTTGCAAAGAAACTTGTAAAGAAAAAGAATTTAGACATAGTAGCATTAAGGAAGCAGTTAAAACTGCCAGCTACAGAAGATCCTTTGGGCAAGGATATTGAAGAGATAGAGACACAAAAAGCAGATATGATGAAGCTCATCATGGAGTAGAGTGCACATCTAAAGGAAATGGAGGCAAATATGGAAAATTTGATTAAAGAAAAGGTGAAAGATAGTAAAAGAAATTTTTTCCCTTTGGAAGCACTTACTATCACAACCATTCCTATAGCCATATCTACTACAAAAAGTACAGGGGATGTTGCAGATCAGTTGGCCAATGTAGTTAAAAAGATATCTCTCTAGACTGAAGAGATCAAAACGTTGCAGGATCAATTCAAATGTCTACGGGATCATAAAATGAATACTGGAACTTTTCATTCAATAGAGCTACAGAGAGCTCAAAATCAGATAGAGGCATGGAAGAAGTGAGTAGATGAGTCTTCTATTGGCTATACACTAGGTCATGTTAAAGAAATCATCTGGAATAATATCATTGAAGAAATAGATGAAATCAATCCATGTATCTAGATTATTTTTAGCTGAAGTAATTGATGGAGAAAGGCAAGCAAACAATTTCTACTATCAATGCTCAATTGGGAGAAATGTCTACTATAGCGAACAACATCATAAAGTTCCTTAATTCGAAAAACAAATATTATTTGGATGATCTAAGTGCAGATGATAGAACATAAAATATTCTGGAGGTAAAGAAAGTTCTAACAAAGAAAAATTTAGTTGTACACCTAACAGAAAAGTGTCACACTCTAGAGGTAGCAGTTAGCAGTTTTTTCACTAGAATTGATGCATTAAACAAGAAGGGTCTGCCTTCACTATTTGTAGTCAATGATAAGTTACTGACCAGGGAAGACTACATGAAGAAGCTTCAGTACATTTCCAAGGATATAGTAAAGTCTTCCAACATCAAAGGTTCTATGACAGGCAGAGATTTTTATGAAGCTATCAACAACATAAGTTTTATCCAACATGAGATAAAACACATATTTATAGTAAAACCCACTTTTTCTTGGTATACTGAGCTAGATGAGATCTACCGTAAGGTAATAAAGATTGTTATTCCAGATGAATAATGGTGGGATAAGTTGTATGAATTTTAGGACTAAAAGGCAGGTCAGCTTCACTAGCCCAACACCCAAATAGTGGGCATTCAGCAACTGTTCTCCTTCAAAGCAAGACTAGATGTTTAGATTCATTCCTTTTGATCGTATTACTTCTTTTCTGTTAATTCTATGTTAATAATAGAATTTTGTGTCACTCGGTCATTAATTGTAATATTTTTGTAATTTTACTTAAATACTTCATTCTTTCAAAGTATTCAGGGTTGAACCCTTGAACAAGTTATCAAGCAGATTTGTACTAAGCTGGAGTATTTTTTAGATAATAAAAGATTTTGTATTTGCCTCATATGGTCGGTTTCTTAGTGAGTTGTATTTCATTTTGTTTATTCATTATGTCTTCTTCGTATAAATAATGTCTTTTGCAGTTATCCGATTTAAAATTTAATTGAATTTCAATTTCATTTTGGATCCTCTGTGAAGTTGTAATTTAAATAAGAGATAAATTTATAGAACTATTTGTTATTGTAAATTCCTCTTGGAGAATAAATTGCATTAGTTCTCTGTGATAATCTGTTTATATTTTTTTGATTAAGAAAGCACTATTTTCTTAATTTCTGCGTATAAATGGTTAAATACTCAGTTTGAATATTAAATCACTTATACTTCTCCATATTCTACTTATCCATCCCACTAAAATCAAAATAACCATGTGCATGTAAAGAACAACCTTTTATTTTATTAAGAATCTATCTAAGTTTAAAGCACCTATTTATAAACAGTTCACTGGTCATCCTATCATTAAAATCAACAAAACATTATAGATGCTTTGGGATAACCAATTGAACTTAGGTTATCTCAAAGGACAACATTAGATTGGTGTCATTGCCAGGGAGCGAAGAATTGAAAGCTAAATTTTCACTGGGGCAACGTTTCTCCCTTTACTTTAAGGTGAATAAAGGATAAGGATATAGGTCAAAATCTTTCACCTGGATATTCCACTGGTCCAAGCTGGCTCTCTTTAAGCATACTAGATCACCCTATGATTCTGAGATAGTTAACCTTCTATCAGATCCAGAAAGACTAATTAGGGGATCCTCTTCAAGGAGAAGACATAGAACACCTTCTTTTTCTTTAGCTTTACACCATGAAGACATCTCATCTAAGATACTTTTTCATCTATACCATCCCATCCTGATTGGACTGAACACCTCCTAGGGTTTCTAAACTACATTCTAGAGGAGTAGATATTCCATTGACCTTTTTAATATAGTCATTCGAGTCATATCAAGTCCCATCCAATTCTATCAAATCACCTTCATCTGAGGAAGAATTGGTTTTACATTTACCTAAATTCAAGCCTCAAGATTTCATTACTCCAACTCCTTATTCTATTCAATCAACCTCTACTAATCTTCAAGACACATTTTCTATCTATTTAAATCCTTTGTTTGATAATAAGGAAGGATTTCCACCAGGAGTTCAGAAATTGGTTATCAAAACCCCTTTGAAATCCTAAAAAAGGTCTCCTCCCTCTTTGTCTCCTCCACATACTAATACCCCTACAGATTAATCTTCATCTCCTACATCTTCATCTTGATCATCCTCCTCTTCCTAATCATCATCCACTCATTAAACCCATACTCCTCCTGTTTTTATGGCTTTTTGACCCATTGTGTAAGCAAGGTATGCTACTGTTGTTCTCCTTGCAAACTTGGGGAATTTTCCCCAATGGATATCCAAAACATATGCCAAGACTTAATGGAGAAACAAGTCCCTCAGCAAAGGATCATGTATTAGCTTTCCTATATTTTGCTAAAAATATGAACATAGAACAAGAAGATGTTTATATGAGAGTTATTTATATAATATTTTGAAGGAAATGTTAGGATATGGTTTAGGCTACTTAGAGTTGAGTCTATTAGAACATGGAATGAGCTCATAAATATATTTAAAAACCAATGGGGGGTAAAGAAAGATCCAGTTTACTTTCTCTCTAAATTTGAAGAATTGAAGGGAAACCCTGGTGAACGAGTTGTTGAATTCATAAAAATATTTAATAAACTCTATCATAAAATTCCTGTTGATTGTAAACCACTAGTAGCGGTTGCAAAGTTAAAATTTCTAATGAATTTGAAGATGACTTTGTAGTCATGCTAAGGGAAAGGGTTTCTAATACATTAGAAGACATGCAGACAAATTCTATAAAGGTAGAAGCCAATAGGTCAGCTTCTGGGAAACTCGAAGCTAAAGCAGAAAAAGAAGAAAGAAAACTTAAAGCTAGGGTTGATGAATCATCTTCTTCCAAATCTAAAATTGAAGATCAGAAAATTGATGAAATTACATATTTACTTAGAAACATTTCTAATAGTATTTCTAAAATTGAAACACAAACTAGAACTGCTCAACAAACTACTACCAGACCTCAAGCTCAAACTCAATTTCCAATAAATACTCATATGCAGATTCTTCAGAGACCAATTTCTGATCAAAATGTTCAACCGCCTTTGTTGATTGATGATCAATAGCCACAAGATACAGGCCCTTTAATCACTAAAGATATCATTAATATTGATTCTTCAGTAGTACAAATGGCAATAGTTCCTTCATCTTCACCTCACTCTTTTGAACAAGAACAAGGAGATGCTCAACTTTCAAAATACCTAGCATTCTCTGAATTTATGATTGCAGAATTGAGTAAGAGGTATGATCTAAGACCCAAATCAGGTCCTAGTAGAAGTCCAAAATATACCACCATAATTTAATTTTTAATGAAAATCATTCAAACAAAAACTCCAGCACCTTAGTCTACAGAGTCATCCACTGAAACCCTTTCATTTAACAAAACCATTTTGAAAACTTCTAATATTGAAAAGGAATTGGAAATGGTCAAGATTCCTATACCTTTAGTTGAACTTTCCAAAAATCATGGTTATAAAAATCAAGTGTCTAAATGGAAACAATACTCTAGTCAGTAGTGTAAATTTTGAGAGAGATGTTATTAGTTTGCTAGATGAAAAGACCTCGGTAGTGTTCGGCCCTAGTTTTGATATTATCGATGAAATTGTTCCATCATATTATGTAACTGTAAAAGCTCATGACTTTCTTTTGTATAATTGCATGTTGTATTCTGGAGCTTCCCATAACCTTATGCCAAAGGTAATTATGGATCAACTTCAGTTATAAGTTACCCATTCTTATCATGATATTTAAACCTTGGATTCAAAGAAAGTACCATGCCTAGGATTGATCAAAGGCCTAGTTGTGACCTTAGCTCAAATACCTATCAATAGTATAGTTTTAGACATAGTTTTCACTGATATTCCTGCCAAGTTTGGCATACATATATCTAGATCATGTTGTGCTAAACTTGGAGGATCACTTCAGATGGACATGTCTTTTGCTACTATTTCAGCCTATGGAGGTGAGCAATTAAGGTTATATAGGGAAGCCAAATTCCTTCATGTTATTTGTAGATTTGATCAAGCAAAAAACCATCCTATCTACGCAGTAGATCAGGATTCTAGTTTCTTTCAATTATATTCATAAAATGCATTAAACACTAAACTTTCCATTGAAAATATAGTTTCCAAAACTAGAGTTGTAGAATCAGATATCCGAAAACTTTATTTTGATGGCTCTTGCTCAAAAGAACGAGCAAGAGCAGGGATTGTTTTAATTTCACCAAATAAAGAAAACATAACTCAGTCATGTAAACTTGATTTTGAGGTCATCAATAATTTGGCTAAGTATGAGGATTTTCTTCTTGGTCTTGAGCTAGCTAGGAGTTTAAATGTTTAAAACTTGAGTGTATTTTCTGATTATGAGCTTATAGTGAACCAGGTTAGAAATTTGTGTCAAATGAAACACCCAAGAATTAAGTCCTATAGAAATGAAGCTTGGGAAACAATTGAAAATTTATTTCAAGGATATAACATAATTGTTATTCCTAGATATAAAAATATGCATGCTGACTCACTAGCTGTATTAACAAGCTCTTTCAAAATCCCTCAACCAGTATCGTTAGAATACCAAATTCAAGTCAAGTATAGACTATGAATTCTTGATAACCTTAAACATTGGCAAATTTTTGAAGATGATGAAAAATTAAAAAATTTTCTTCAATTCATTCATGAATTCTCAAATATGAAAATTGAAGAAGATCAAAATGATGTTCAAGAATCAAATGACCTAAATCTAGAAACTTCATTCAGTCCTAAAATTCTTGATCATGATATCATCCAATTATCTAATAATTTTATTCCTAAAGGATTGGTTCTGTTGGAAAAACTATTTGATAATAATGATGTCTCTAAATATCCCTTGTTTAACTCACCTAAAGAATAAATTGAAGAATGCAATAGTGGGACTTTGGATGATGCGAGAAATGTTAAATTGTCATCAACCTTACCTTTGGATGTAAAAATCAAATACTTGAATCTTCTTAAAAATTACAAAGATGTTTTTGCCTCGTCTTATAATGAGTTAAAAACTTATCATACATCTTTGATTGAGCATAAGATTCCTTTGAAACCAAAAGCAAAAGCCTTTCATCAAAAACTAAGAAGAATCAGTCCCATACTACTTCCAATCATTGAGAAAGAACTTAAAAATCTATTTGATGCTCATATCATAGTACCTTTAAGGTATTCTAATTGGGTAGCCAACCTAGTTCTTGTCAGAAAGAAAAATGGTAAGATTAGGCTATGTGTAGACTTCTGAAATTTAAACAAATAATCTTTAAAGGATAATTATCCATTTCCCAAAATGGATCATCTGCTTCAGAAAGTTTCAGGTGCAAATAGGATTTCTATGCTCGATGGATTTTTTGGTTACAACCAGATCATGGTAAGTCCAGCTGACCAAGACAAAACCTCTTTCACCACACCTTGGGGTACATTTATGTATGCTAGAATTCTATTTTGGTTAACCAATGTTGGAGCTACTTTCTAGAGAGCCATGGATTTAGCATTTGTATGTAAAACATCTGAATTTAATGCCATTTATTTAGATGATTTAACTGTTTTCTCTTATTATGATGAAAATCATTTAAAATAATTGTGAAAGGTTTTTGACAGGTGGAGGAAATTTGGCATATCCATCAATCCGTAGAAATCTTTATTTGTTATAAAGGAGGAGAAATTACTAGGGCATATAATCTCCAAGGAGGGAGTTATGATTGACCCAAAGAGAGTTTCAGCTATTCAGGCCCTATCTCTGCCAAGGAATAAGAAAGAGATACAAACCTTCCTTGGAAATATCAATTTTCTCAGAAGGTTCATCCCAAATTATGCTAAGATAGGTAAGAATATAACTGATATGCTAAAGAAAAACAATGAAGTGAAATGGACAGTTCCTACTAGATATTCTTTTGATCAGATAAAAAAGGCTATATATGAGGCCTCTACATTAGTTATCCCTAATTATTCTTCACCTTTTAGCATATTTTCTTTTGCATCCAAGACAACCTTAGTTGTTTTACTTTTACAAAATAACACAAATGGTGATGACCAGCCTATAGCCTTCTTTTCCAAAGTTATGAGAGATGCTGAACTTAGGTATGATATTATTGAAAAACAAGTTTATGCCTTAATTCAAGCCCTCAAAACCTTTAGAACCTATGTCTTGCACTCACACATTACAACTTATGTCCCTAATCATGCTATTAAAATTGTTTTGACCTGGCCTGATACTAATGGAAGAAGAGGGATATGGATTGCAAAAAGCATCGAATTTGACCTTGAAATTAAGACCACAAAGCTAGTAAAAGGCCAAGGCCTAGCCAAATTGTTAGCTGAGTCCAATTGCAAAGTATTGGGGATAAATCTAATTTCTGAAATGTCATCTAGGGAGAATCCACAAGAACCTTCCTTAATATTAGGGTAGAATCCACAAGAACCTTCCTTAATATCTGAGGAGAATCAACAAGAACCTCTTTCTTTAGATCAAACCATTCTTGTTCACATAGATCAGAAATATATAATATC
The DNA here is from genome assembly GCA_000404065.3 of Pinus taeda. Taxonomy (NCBI): domain Eukaryota; kingdom Viridiplantae; phylum Streptophyta; class Pinopsida; order Pinales; family Pinaceae; genus Pinus; species Pinus taeda. The sequence goes on along the minus strand of APFE030566781.1, from coordinate 106,968 downwards.
TGATTGGTACTCTGATATTATGTAGTTTCTTAGGGATTTTCAATGTCCAACTGATCTTAATTTGAAGCAGTGCAAAGCACTGAAGCTTAAAGCAGTAAAATATTGCATTGTCAATGCTAATTTATACTAGAAAGACCCTCTTAACATCCTTCTTCTTTGTTTAACTGAAAGTGAAATAGAGGGAATTATAGATTAGTTCCATATAGGGTTTTGTGTTGGACATTATTCCTAGAGAGCAACAACCTACAAAACTTTAAAAGCAACATTCTATTGGCCCACACTTTTCAAAGAAGTTGGAGTAAGAATAATAAGTTGCAAACCATGCTAATTATTTGTAGGAAAACAAAAACTGTCAGCACTTCCTTTGGTTCCAGTATTGGTTCATGCTCGTTTTCTACAATGGGGATTGGACTTTATAGAGGAAATTCATCCACAATCAAGTAATAAACACAGATGGATTTTAACTACACAGACTATTTTACCAAGTAGGTAGAAGCCATACCTGCTAAAAATGCAACTGATATTGTTGTGATTAAATTTCTTGAAGAAAACATCCTATCAAGATTTAGATGTGCTCAACAGATTGTTATACATAATGCACCAGCTTTCAGTAGTGTTAAAATGATTGAGTTCTGTCAAAAATATTCAATCCTATTACACCATTCTACACCATACCATCCACAAGGTAACGACAGAGCAAAATCTTCCAACAAAAGCTTAGTTAAGGTCATTAATAAGACTCTTGGAGGCCATAAAAAGAGTTGGGACAGCCATATAATCCATGCAATTTTGGCAAACAGAGTTTCTCCTAAAATATCAACAGGAAAGCCTCCTTTCCAGTTAGTTTATGGCAAGGAACCTTTTTTTCCTACTCATTTAGCTTTACCTATTATGAGATTCCTTCAGGAATCCTATGAAGAAAAAGATGATTTCTCAAGAAGGATTAATCAAATTATTGAGTTAAATGAAGAGAGGGATGAAATTCATTACAAGCTAAGGAAACACCAAAACAAGATGAAACAAATGTTCAACAGAAATGCTAGAGAAATAAATTTCAAGAAAGGTGACCAAGTGCTTAGATGGGATACAAGGAGAGAAGATAAAGGAAAGCATACAAAATTTGACAACCTTTGGTTTGGTCCATTTAGCATTGCAGAATTCAAAGGGAACAATACATTTATCCTATAAAATATAGAAGGAGAGTATTCCTCATTTCTAGTCAATGGGAAATACTTGAAACATTACATTCATTATTAATTTTTCTTCCATTCATTCATCATCTCTAAATATCCAGAGATTTTATTTTATTTTTGAAAAAATTGCAAGTGAGTATTTGTTTCAGCGAAGACTCCATAGCCCAAGGAGAAGGCACTTGGATCTGCTTGTTCTCTGCATCCCACGGGGGGAAGCAGTCCCTAGCAGGAGCCGATGTTATAACATTGTTTTGTTTTGATAAGTTAGTATATTAGTCAAAAATAATTTTAAAATGTTAAGTTAGGATATGGATGCAAAAGAAAGAAAAGTTAAAATTTTAGGCCAATTTAATGTTTTATAGGGACCCATATGAATAAAATGTTAGGTGTTAGCTACCCTCAACAAATAAGGCAAAAAAGAAATAAAATGTTCGGGAAGCAAAAAGAAAATAATGGATTCATTTCATATTTTATAAATGCACAGGCTGCTAGTCATAATGCGCCACAAATCAAATATCAAATGTGATTTTCATGCGCATAAGAAAAAACGCAAGGAGTAAAGGTTTTGCTCTAAGGTTTTATATATCAATTAATTTTGGTATTAATCCTTGTTCCTAAGTTTAAAACCCCCAAATCATCACTCCGCTCATATTATCCTCCACTCACTTATACCTAAAGTTTTAACACCCCTATCATACATTGCAAATATCCCTCTATGCATTGAATAATTCTCGTCGGCCCCACCGGTTGTCCTGTTCCTTCACGATAATTCTTCGCCACCTCTCAATCCATCTTCGCCCATCTCCAAAGATTTGAAGGCCCACGCTGTATTTCGCCCCCCCCCACCATCTGAGTTTTATCGTTGAGGCAGGGGGAGTCTGAAATGGGCAGTATATAAAATGCGCCCTCCCCTACATGTCAAAGCAAGAGCTTTTCGAACCCCCTTGAGATGAAACCATTAACCACTCTCCCCCTCTCTGAAAATTTGTTTCCCTCACTCCCAAAACTACTCTCCTACCTGTTGCGCTCCTTCCACTCACCCTTCACCACGTTATGTTCCCATTAATTCCACCAATTACAACTACTCCCTCCAAAATTAACCTTTTAAGAAATTAATTGTTTAGCCATTAATCCAAAGGACCGTGCCGCCTTCAATGGAAAAGCCACACTGTTATATAAACCTCCCTTTCACAAGTTAATAGGTTACTAAATTCATCCACTATCACTGTTATTGATTTGCTACAGGTTTTCTAGACTAAAACTTCAACTTTTTCACCCGCCAGTGACATTGTTTGCTCATTCTTTTCAGCCTATTACCTCTGTTTTGCACCCAAAACCTAACTCCTCTTTTTGTATTCAAGCCTCCAATCAAATCTTCACTCTTGTCCTTAGCTTTATCCAAAGGAAAAGGGACTAGAGGAACCTGCCAATCCTCTGATCTATCCTCCCATAGATTTTCACACATCCCTTTAGCAGACAGAGATTTTAAAATCCATGAAACTCACTGTGAATTTGACCTCTTTGAGATGTATTTCTAGCTCGAGGACAAATACATTGACAAGTCCAATGCCATTCAGTTGTGGGAGTCCAATTTACCCCACTATATTTTTCTTGATACCCACAACACCCCAGAGTTTGTTAGAAAATGTCATGCATCATATTTGCCAAGCCAAAGGGCTATCATTTCCCCCATTGGAGAAATTATGTTTACCATCACTCCTCAGGCCATAGACCAAATGATGTAAGCCCCCATAGTAGATAATGATACCCCATTTTCCTATGAACCACTAACTGAATTGTACCAGAAATTAGACTTTCCTAAAAGGGCCAAAACCCTGGAACTTTTTGTGACAAGAAGATGCCTCATTGCAAAAGAAAACTCCTCCCTATCCCTCCTCTATTTTCCTTAAGAGAGTGAAGAAGGTTATCACAGTTGTCTCATACCTCCTTGGCCACAACTCTGATCAGTGGGTAGATGAGGCCATCATAGGATTCATGTCCATTTTCTCTATTGATTCTAAGCACTCCATTGTGTTTATCTTCAACCAATTTCTTGCAAAATCAATTCATCAACAGCTTATCAAATCCCAACTGAGGAGGAATTCACGTATTCTTCTGTACTAGTTTATATGTTCTTATACTTTTAGGGAGACAACATCAACCTTGCTTTTCAATAGCTGGATGAAAAAGGAAACCAATAGCGAGTCATCTTTTGGACTACTCTGGTGATGAAGTAATAGAAGGAATATACATATAAAGAGTATACAAAAATGTTTGTTCATCCAACAATCAATCTTCTGAGAAGCAGGATAGAACCAAGGATTTGTGAGGAAATCAGAAAGGTGTTTCAACTATCAAACCATGTTCATACATGGGATTGGCACCTTTACCAAAACTATACTAAATTGAGAATATTTGGGTGTGAGCTTGCACCTTACAAGCTGCCTAAATTACTCCCAATGAGGATTTTTTCTCTAGAGTACATAAGGCAGATGCTAAATATGGATGAGTTCCACTTTGTTCCTCTCAAGAAGAAGTCCCAGTTCAAAATCAAAACATAGATTGGGCCTTTCATTTGCAACACAAGAGCAACAGGGGAAGAAGCAGACAAGCTACTAAAGGAAATGAAGTTCAACCTAAGCTTCACCTAGTCATATGATCCATTAGGGATCATTTCTAAATTAAGAGTAGAAACCAAGTCTACTCCTTGTTTTCACACATCGAGACTAGAGATAGAGAAGTACAAAAACCAGCTATAATGGGTTGAGAATACCCTACAAGAGGTAGAAGATCAGCTAGTTTCATCATCTACAGTATAGAATCCTACCATATAGGAGAAAATACCTAAGAGAAGTAGAGAAGAAGAGTACCATTTTGGCATACCAAGCCTGAGGGGCTTGCTTGAGACCATAAAGGGATTTTTTAAGCCAACATACAAGGCTAGATTTTGTTTGTATAAAGCCACTAGGTTGTTCCATATAGATTTCTTCATGCAAGTCCCCATGCAATAAGGGAGATTTAACATCCATCTGATGGACTTCCCATTTGAAAGAGGCAGCAAGGGAAAGAACAAGGCTGATAGAGTTCATTTTGGCAATAGGGGATAAGGTTTCAATATATTCAATGCCTTCAACTTGTGAAAAACCCTTAGCAACAAGATGAGCTTTATGTTTATCAACTTTTTCATCTGGTCCATACTTGGTTCTATAAACCCATTTGCATCTAAAAAGTTTTCGTACCTTTGGAAGAGGAACAAATTACCATGTATCATTTGCCAATAATGAACGATATTCTTCATTCATAGCTGCATCCCAATCTAGATGGCCTAAAGCTTTTGTAAAGGTGTCATGATCATAATTCGCTGAAGCTGGATCTAGTAAAGAAGAGGCTATATCGAACTGACAACATGTACGTCATTGATCTGTAGGATCATTGGCAAGAGAACCTACTACATCCCGAGTAGCACGGACCCATTTTGGAAGATTAGAAGATAAAGGAGGATCCTGAGAAGGTGGGGGAGGATTTTCATCCTTGCTGTCATCATCTGAAGAAGAAATATTTTCAGAAGTGGAAGGGATAGAGAGAGGTGCCGCATCCATCGAACTAGGCTCGAAGGCCGATATATTTTCATCAACTTTACATCTCTTATAATGATAAAATTTTTGGACTTAAGTGGAATAAGTCTATATCCTATGACGTCTTCAAAATATCCAACAAAAATACATTTTTCACTCTTAGGTTCTAAAGATTTATGCTTCTCATCTGAAATATGGGCCCATGCTTCACTTCCAAAAAAATGAAAGTGACTTACATTTGGTTTAATTGACCTCCATGCTTCTTCTGGAGTGATATTCTTTAAAACCTTAGTAGGATTTCTATTTACTATGTAATTTTCTCAGTTAATTGCTTCTTCCCAAAAATTAAGACTAAGTCCTTTAGGTTGAAGCACACAATTAGCCATTTCCTTTAAGGTGCAATTCTTCCTTTCAGCTACACCATTCTTTTGTGGAGTATATGGAATAATATGTTGCATTTGAATTCCATTCTCAGTGCAAAAGTTGATGAATTTGTTGTTAACATATTCTCCGCCATTATCATATCTTAGCTTAAGAATTTGATGTCTATATTGTTTTTCAACAAAGGCCTTAAAGGCCAAGAACATGTTAAATACTTCACTCTTGAGCTTTAAGAAGTATACCCAAGTGCATCTGGAGAAATCATTAATGAAAGTTAATAAATACTTGTAGCCATAGAATGAAACAACTGGAAGTGGACCACATAAATCACTATGCACATGCTGTAAAGGGGCTGAGGCGTGCCAAGAGGCATGTTTTTCAAAACTATCCCAATGATGTTTTCTGAGTACACATCCAGAACAAACACTATCTCTGCAAGATACCATTGGAAGATCTGTCACCATATTTTCTTTACATATATTCTGAAGGGAGCGATAGTTTAAGTGACAAAATCACTCATGCCAAAGTTTGCTCACTTCATCATTATGAGCAACAAATATTGAGGGAAGATTTGATGACCCAAAGTTTTTAAACTTATACAACCTTGTAGAATCATCAACAATGTCAGTAGCTAAAATCTATCTAGAATCTATTAGGTCCTTAATTACAAAATCATGAGGTGAAAATTCGAGAATTTTACCATCACCTGAATGAGTTATCTAATATACATATAGAAGGTTGTAGGATAAGGTTGGAACACATAATACATCATTAAATTGACCATTGTCTAGATGAATAGTTCTAGTCCCTACAACACTAAGAGATCTATCATCCCCAACATATATATTTTTGGTGTTACAATCATTTAAAGAAGAAAACATGGATTTTTTTTGGCCATGTGAAAAGAAGCTCCAGAATTAATGAGCCACTCATGACAATGAGAAGAAGAACATACATTTAGTGCATAACCAGACCGAAATGCTTGACAACCACATGTAAAAAGTGCTATAACTGAAGATGAAGTTGAAGTTGAAGAGTGCTCCAAATGGATGCTATGCTTCTTCATTGTTGCTTCCAAGGCTTCCATATTCTTAAAGCATTTGGATTCTAAGTGGCCATCTTGATTACAAAAGTGGAAATGTCTATCAGTCTTCTTCCCTTTTTTCTTATTTGCCTTATCATTTTTTCGAAATGGTTTTTCATTTTGAGACTGAAATTGCTTAGGACCCTTGTTTGGCTTAGGACCATTTTTTTTAGGATACTGCTTCTTAGGGTTCTTTTAATTTGGTTGTTTCTGGGTGGCTAAGGCTTTCTTAGAAGAGTTTCCAAGATTAAGAAGACCAAGATATAATAACTTTTATTGTGCTCTTATTAAAGAATCAAAAAAGGCATCAAAAGAGGGGGACATGTAGTCTTGTCCTTGAGAAATAAAGGCTTCTCTAGTAGAATGAAGGGTGGAAACAAACACAGAGTAGGTTGGTCCTAACTTAGTAAGAATGGAATAGATAAGGCTACCATCTTCTTTCTTAACCTAATTTTTTGAGGTATTTCCATTGGAACACTTAGTTTCAGCATCTGCAGTTTTAATTTCTATTAAAATGGAAACTCCATGCCAAGTTATTCTTGACAACCATTGGAACACTTAGTTTCAGCATCTACAACTTTAGTTTCTATTAAAATGGAAACTCCATGCCAAGTTATTCTTGACAACACTATTCTTGTTAAGGTTAAGAAAGAAGATGGTAACCTTATCTATTCCATTCATACTAAGTTGGGACTAGCCTACTCTCTGTTTGTTTCCACCTTTCATTCTACTAGAGAAGACTTTATTTCTCAAGGACATATGCTCCTAACATAATATAGTAGTCCTCTCGGCCTGAAAGCATTCAGAAATAGTAGATCTAGGAAACGACAGTCGGATGCAGTTGTATCGGCTTCAAATTTGGATCACCAATGGATTCAGCCCTCAAATAGCTCCGATACCATGTAGGAAGTTATAGGGTAAGTTCCTCAGACAGAACACCAAAGGACACCGCTCACAAACATATCACAGCTCAATACAACAGTATTGTTGGCATGGTTAAAAACTTCAAAGAAGGAAACAATCCATGGCCTGAGCCAATGTGGCCACTTCAGGGAATTTATTAATAAAAGAATGAAAAGTTACATAATCTTCTCTCATTAATGGTTACCCTACAAATGACCCTCCATGATCTTTAAATATATATCATGGACCAATCGTGTGTTAAGCCACAGATCAAGTGTCGGTAATACTGAGGAGAGAATGAACCGTCGGATCACTTCATGTCTAGAACATATCATGACCATCATATTGTAGGTTACAAAATTACATAGGAAAGAAACACACTTTACCTAACTCTATAGTAGACCAAGTTATACTTAACTATTTCCTATGTGTCGGAATATCCTAAAGAAAGCTGCCAAACTTCGGAATTGTGTCACCGATATGTTCAAGAGTTAGTCCCTCTACAGTTATACTTGCTCCTGATTCATTGTATCATCTGACATCATTTGCATCCCTTTGTCTTGTGTTATGGTGTGGGATACATCATGGCCATCCCTTGACATAGTTGCTTCCTATCGACTTCAGCTCAGGAGACTCCCTTCCAGTACCTTAGAGCTTGCTTGTCCTAATTGAAAGTTCTGCACACTCAATGACAAGTTCACATCATTGGCTTTCGATCGGGTGATTTCATGGGTGTTTGACATTAGTTCCTTTATTCATATTCCGTAAACTGTGCTACCAGTACCTTAAGATCCATTATCATTATTGGTGGTTTCTCTCGCGTTTGTTAATAGTTCACATCATTGACCAATAATCAAGCGACTTCCTAGCATGTTAAACTTCAACACATTGATTCACATGTTAGGATTTGTACTTTGATTGGGTTGTTTGGAGTGCCAGATCCTGGGCTAAGATTACACAAGTCCAAGTTATGGGGATATGTGACATGGTCATGTCAATATACATGTCTCTTTCAGATAGATGGTTGTGACCATACCATGAGTTGTTATATGTGATCCTTCTCATTATTGGATGGTTGTAACCATACCTTGGTTTCATTATGATCCTTTCTGTTGGATGGCTGTGCCCATGCCTTGGATCCATTTACATGATAATTCTCTGGATGGCTACATCCATACCATGATTGATGTATTATTATTTAGAGTTTTCAGTGATGTATATGTATTTATGCTTGCTTGCAGGTTTTCCGATGATGGGCATCGTTTCCTCGCTTCCACTTGTAAAGAATTTCACCTATCACTCTAGCTCGACCTTCATGCTTTAGGGGGCATATGTTACACAAAATTTTGTCACTATCTGTGTACTCCCCATCTATGATAATAGAGGACCTCTATAGTGTACCCAACATGCTTTCCTATCATGAAAAAACTCTCATTGAGTCCCTCTTCATGATCAAAACAATTCCCTTTTGCATCATTTCCCAAAAATATTCTACTTATCCTAGTTTACAAGACCAGCACTAATGACCTATTTCCTCCTCGTGCCGATATCTAGGGATTACAATTGTCCCTAGTGCCAATCATATCAATTGAGTCCTTTCTTATCCATGTCGATCCTCTTTTGGAAGGTTTTTTAAATATGGAGCTCAATTTTCCAACTCTAGAAGCTTTGTAACGGAAGTCTAGTAAATGGTTAGGCCGGATGGAGTTGAGGAGGTCAGTTTGGACTCCTTTTCCCTATTAGGATGGAATTAATCCTAGAGATAAGGCCTTCTCCCATGAGAAGAGGAACCATCTCACATCCATCCAAGCTATATAAACCTCTCTTCTTCCCAAGCATAAGTTAGTCCTAATTAAGTTCTGGTTGAAGTTTTGATTTTGGAGTAATCAACAAGTTACCCATAGTTTGTAGCTCTCTACTTTGTGTTTAAGGGAGAATTGTGAGTTTGGTTTGGTGTGAAGACTAAAGGGAAGAGCCTTGAGACTACCTTTGTTGGGGCTATCCATGAGATGCTAGTAGAAATGTGTGGGAGCCTGGATATGTCAAAGGAGAATGGCAATGTCAAGACATTGGTTGTAATCTCTTCTTGAGCTATTATAGATACAGCTATCAATTGTTTTCCTAGATAAAATTTCATCTCACATATTTATGGCTTAATGTCTCTTGACTTATTAAGTAGGCTGAATTCAATTTGTATGTTATCACGTTTGTTGTTTGATGTTGTTTACTTGTTTAAGGTGTTTGAAGGAAGAAAACGAAAGATAGTTGGAGCAAGGAAGTAAGGTCATCACCAAGAGGAATAGCATACTAAGAGGTAGGCCCTCGTATTTGATTCTAGCATAAGACGTTCTTCCATAGATTGTTTGTTTGTGGCTAGACCCTCTCTCTCAGTCTAGAGGAATTATTTGTGTCCACACTTAGAATTTATCTGCACTACAGGGGGTTAAGTGGATAGGCACTTTGAGGATCATGGGATTTATGGATTTTAGGTATAGGGATTAAGGGTTAATGGATTAGGGGTTAGGGTTTAAGGGATTAAGGGTCAAGAGCTAAGGGATTTGGTGCTTACAGGTTAGGTAGTTTAATGGTTAATGGCTAATATGGTTCAGGTTTGGATGTTCTATCAATGTTTTATATTACAGGATTACATTTTAGTTCCTTAAATCATTTGGATTATTTAAGGTTTTGGGAGCTATTGCTATTACACAGAAAGTTTCTTAAGCACATGTTGCCTTTCCTAATCAGACTAGATGTAGGAAATCCAATTATTTGTCCAATTAATACATACCTCACCCTACCATTATATAACATGATTAGAATATTATGACACTATTACTTTTTACAACTAAATCGATGTAACTATCGCCATTAGTACCAATATTTCTTAATAATGATTACTTATTTATATTTGTGATGTTACATATGGAGATCAATGCAATCGTTCATAAACTCCTTTTGATTTAAAATTTATGAATTGGTAATAAGGAAAAGTAACCACCAGTAATTCCAAGACCTTGGTATTCCCCAGTGAGGAAGCATTTATGTGTGCTGAAGAAGCTCTGTAATAGGTTCCTAGCATTGTTGAGTAGTGTGCTTGTGAGAAACTATGGGTGGAGTAGTAGTCATGCATGAAACTGACTTTATTAATGTGTTGTTACAACATCCAGAAGTATTGGAAATTTGTTAAGGGATGGATGGCTGATTTATTTTGAAAAATTATAGGGTTTCAGTGAACTGGTTAGTTTAGAATTTTTGCAAGCCTTAGTTGAATAAATATCTATGATTAGAGACTTTCGAATTGTTGTTATAAAAGAAGGTATTGTGATGGTGACAGGGCTACCTAGGACAATTGAATGATCATTCTCGAAGAAAGTGGTCAAGCTTGAAGCTAAGGCCATATTCTTATAGGAGGGAGAAGAATTGATGCCCAAGCATAGGGGTTTTGATAGAACATCTCTTCCTCACCCTTGGGAATATGTAGCCTTCTTCATCCAAAAATTCATTACCTATGAGGGTCGTTTTGGGATTATTTTGCATTATCACTTTCAATTGTTGGCCCAGCTAAGGTCAGGGCGGTTGATTAATTTACCATACTACTTGTTGAAGTAATTACAATACATGGAAGAGGCTCTGAAAGGAGAAAAACATATAGAAGCTTGTGTCACTAACCATGTTCTCATTAAATTAATCATCATGCATTCATTACAAAGATAAGGGAGCTCATGGCATGATTTGATAGTGACACCTTGAGGTGGTCAAAATGAGGAGCATGAAGATAATGTTGAAGCATCCCTTAGTGCTAAAACAACACCAAGTACTCAAGCAACACCCAACAATGAAACAACCCTTATTGCTGAAACAACTACATATTCCAAGAAAAATACAATCGTAGGCTCTAAGAAGAGTAGGGATGATACACATCCTATGAATGATTGAAGGAACCTAAGAGGTGGATTTACATTAGAAGGACCCCTAGTTCATCCTCAGGAGAAAAGGAGACATGGATAGAATAACCTATGGTGGTGTCTAGTGAGTCATTAAAGGAATGTTGAGGTGGGTTCTTGATTGTAGAGGAAGTGTTGGAGCAAGAAATTGTTGAAACATCAGTTATGCATGAAACTGGAGCTGAGGAAGTGAAGACCCCTCAAGATACCATGGGAGTATCAATAAAGGTAATAGTGGATAAAAGGAAAGTGAAAAGGCCAATTGGTTGAAGTACCCCAGGGAAAAGGGTGAGAGTAGTTGTTATACCAGAAGAGACTCAAAAATCTATTGCTACAACTAATGGGGAATGTGTTGATATAATTGGACCTAATGGGTTTGAAAAGTAACAAGACAAAGAAAAGCAGGATAAGTTTGCAGAAGAAGGCCCCTGTACATCTCAAAGCTTTCATATTACACCAAAGCCTAAACAAGAACTAGAGAAATAGAAGGAGATAAAATGAGCGGTACTAGAAGAATAGATAGAAGAACAAGAGGCTTTTACTTCACCAAGTAAGATGAAAATTTACCCTCTCATTCAAATTGAAAAATCTAAGAAAGGAAAATGATGAGTGAAAGAAACAACTTTTCTTGGTTAAACAAATCTCATTTTAAGAATGAAACTAGATTGGATATGTTAGCAGGGGCTATAGAAATGGCATCATCTACTATCTCAGAAAAACTTTGTAAGGGTTTCCAACAAATTCTCGACGAGGATAAAACCAAAGAGATTATTACAGTTTCAGCTGGAGTAAAAGTGGGGGAAATTTATAAATAATTTTGGCCTTCTATTCAATAATAACCTATTGATGACACTTCTATTACACAAGAACTAGCAGTCGAAGGAGAGTAGGAAAAAGTAAAACATTCTACTAATCCAAAAAACATGTTTATGATGTTGTTACACAAGAACCAATAGTTGAAACAGAGAAGACTGAAAATAAAAAGGTTATTCTACCACAAGAACCTATTGATGATGTTGTTGTTACATAAGAACTAGCAATTGAGATAGAGCAACACGAGGAGAAAAGGGATCAAAAGAAGGATGTTGGAACAACATCTGAAATAGTTCATGTTAAATTGAAATATTTGATGAGGGTACTTGAACAGTGGGAGACATTAGTGCTCTTTCCCAAAGATGAAGTCATATTCCTAAAGAAGAATGAGGAAATGGTCAATAAGCTTAAGAATAAGTGGGCTGAAAAATTAAGAATTGTAGATTTTGTGAAAATTTAGAAGGAAATGAATTAAGAAATGAAACAAGTCAAGGAAATACAAAGGGAGGTTAAGTTGTTATATCAAGAAAAGTATCTCATTTATGAGATCATTAATGGTGTATTGTGTGATAGGCTTTCTTTTCCTTCTTATCCTTTATATTTGTAAGAAAAAAATTATCTCTTCCAATTAGCAACCCTGAAGGAGATGCGACCATATAATACAAGGGAGATACACAACTTCCTAAAAAAATTTCAAAGTGCTAATTTCTTAGAAAAACATTTTTTTGTGAGTTGTACCTGAATGTTATGGCTTACTTTGGGGATGAATCATTCAATCTAGCCCCTATGTGGGAGATGTATAACTCAGGGATTTTGTTTCTTTTATGCAAAATTAGATAGGTTGTAAAGTTGCCCATGATATTGTAACAACTAATGAATAATAGGTATAACTATTTATTAGAGGATACCCTCATTCAGATGAAGCTATTGTAGACAAATACAATAAAATATGGTGGTTTCTAGCCACTAAGACACTACTGATGGACCATCAAGAATCAATTCTACAAACATGATAAAGAAATATATAAGGAATGATAATTGGTGCCTTAGAAGGAAGCAAGTTTTGATGGGATATTTCCTAACAAGATAATTTAAAGAGGGGATCATTTGTATGTTGATTGTATTAGGAGGATTGGTGCAAGATAAATAAAACTTAGATTCAAGTTCCCTCTTGTTTGGTTACCAACCTATCTGTATCAAAATCCATATAGTACCACTGATACATTTTGGGAGGCAAAATTGGTTATTTATCGAGGATAATGGTTAGAGCTGAAGGCATGGAAGGAAAATACAACCTCAAACAAATTCACTCTCAACATGTCAGGCATTAGTGACATGAGTCTGCATGAGGACATGCAGAAGCCTAAGCTAGGGGGAGATGTTGGGTCATGAAATTGTCATATTTTTCCTACTTATTTCCTACTTCTTTTATCCCTTTTTGATTGACAAGACCATATCTTATTACTATAATATCCCTTATTCACCTAAGTATGTCATTTTTCACTTTTCACTTAGTCTAATTCTACTTATAATTTAACATTAAAACTACTTTCTTAGGACGTTTTTTTATCAAAAAACTAATGTATGGGTTGTTTTGGGTTTGGATGGCCTATTGAAGCTTGATGTTAGCAGATTACATTATAGTCCCTTTACCTATTTGGATTAATTAAGGTTTCAAGATTTGTTGTTGTTACACAGGCAATTTCATAAGCACATGTCTCCTTTCCTAATAAAATTGGATCTAGGAGCGTGTCAATGTTAAAAGAAACAACTCATCACTTGCAAATATTGATGGAGAATCTAGATCATTTGGTTGAGATATTTTGTATCTTTATTTGTAATGAAAGGAGATTGTTATAGTTCTACCCCTTCCATGGAAATCATTGTGTAATTGTTAAGATATCGTTTTATTTTAAGATCACACGAGAATAGAGAGATTATCATGACGATCTTCTCAATGAAATTAACATCTATAAAAGAGAAGATTGTTTTCCCACAAGGAGTAGAGTGAAGAATTGGAGAATAGGATTGGAAAGGGGAAACACAAGATCTTTATAATCTTGATACTTTTATTCATGAAAATCTCAATTTTGTGGTTCAGTAATTTCCTTTGAGTAGTTTGCATGATTTTTAGTGCACTATCCCCTACTGAGGAAGAAGGGCCCTCCTTCTTAGTAGGGATCATTGGTTAGTTAGAGTGTAATACACAATTGCATAAATATTTCTCAGTTATGTGATTGTTGTTACTTATTTTGTTATAATTAATTCTGTCTATAATTTAATTAATTGTAGTAAGCTTTGGATGGTATGACTACTTAAGTCCTAGACTAGTTCCTCAGTTTAGTGTGGTAGTGAATTATTTTCTTTATTGCTACAGTTTGGATTACACTTCCTTTTATGTGTGTAAATTGACTAAGTGATGGTTTTTAGGAGTGCTTTGACAATGCTTCAATGACAGATTGGATAAATATTTATCAATTATGTGATTGGTGTTAATGTTGTTATTACATTTAATTATGTGTGTAATTTAATTAATTACAGTAAGCTTTGGATGGTGTGACAACTTAAGTCTTGGATCGATCCCTTATTTTAGTGTGGCAGTGACATTTTCTTTGTTGTTACAATTTGGATTGCACTTCCTTTTATGTGTGCGGATTGAATGAGTTATGATTTTCATGAGTGTTGTGTGAGTGTTTGAATGACAGATTGCATAAATATTTCTCAGTTATGTGATTTTTGTTACTATTTTTGTTACAATTAATTCTATGTGTAATTTAATTAATTGCAGTAAGATTTGGATGTTGTGATAGTTTAAGTCATGGAAAGGTCCCTAAATTTAGTGTCGTAATGAATTATTTGCTTTATTGTTACAATTTGGATTGTACTTCCTTTTATGTGTGTATATTGAATGAGTCATGGGTTTCAAGAATGTTGTGAGAGTGGTTGAATGAAAAAGTAGCTTATTGTACAATATTTCTTCGCATTGAATCTATGTGGAGTGTGTAACAACTTTGTTGATTACTAAGAGTGTGTGTGCAATGAATTTTGGTTGAGATTATTTTATAGTATTCATCATGTGCCTTAGCATAGAATTTGTGTGACCGTATTGTAAAAATTAAAGCCTACTTGGATCGATAATTATATGTAAGAGCAGGTCGACCAACATTAAAATGAAAACAATATAAAAATAATGAAGTTAACAAGTTGATTATTCAAATCATTGTGAGATACAGGCATTAAAATTTTATTAACTTTTATGTCTTCATAAACTTATGTTGATACAAAATGAATGGAACAAGCATTCAGGCAATCCTAATTTTTTCTGCCAATAATTATTATCATATCTTGAACACTTCAATGATATTGCAATAGGAAATTGTTATTGAAACAAATAATATTGAAGCATTTCAAAATTTAGGATATAAGAATCATTATTTTTTAAACATGGATTACAAATAATTCTGAAAATTTAGAAGTCTTGGTCAATAACATCATTGTTTGCAACAATGTCATTGAGTTTATCGTTGTCCATGTTCATATGAGATTTCAGGTAGTTAATATTACCATTATCCTCATCTTGAATTGCATCATCTTCGTCATCATCGAAATCTAACTGTAGACCATCCGTATTATTACCAGATATATTTGGATCATCATTTTCTATACTATCCATATGGTTTTCTTCCATAACATCATGTAACTTTGTATTGTTGTCTGATTGTTCTTGAACATAACCATCTTTAGCATCATTATGGATGTCAATTTACTCAATGTTCTCTAATCCCTCTCTCTCATTTTTTTGGCCATCGTTGTTTTGCTCAGTATCCACTAATGCATCATCAAATACTTTCGTTAATCTTGCAGCATAATATATGAAAAATATCCATTTCAGGTGCATAATATATTCATAGAAAAATACCATCACATGGACAAGTACATACATATGTTAGACGTATTAGAATACATCTTGGGATATGTTTTGACTATCAAAAAGTGTGTTTCATTTCTGGGTTGAAATGGTTGGTTATGTTGTTTATAACATACAAATAAGTAACATATTATATAATTTCAAAAGAACTGAAAGGATCTATAAGGACTTAAGCTAACTCATGTTAAAAAATTTCATACAAACTTCTTTTATCACAAGTTTAATGGTCTCATGGAAGGCAACCTGTGTTGACAGTTTTGTACACACTATGCTAAATTGTTGGTTACAATTCATTCATTGTGTATGTTTAGGGTTTGAACCCTAGTAAATATTAAAGCAAAGAATATGTAAGTTTGCACAAGCGGCTTCTTAGCCTACTGCGATAAGTGCCCTAGTGTTGGGTCCACATTGTTCACTTTACCAGATTTTTCTAAAATATTTGTGTACATTCTTGAGAGGGGCATGTCCTCATGAGAGGAATTGTTTTTCATTGTATGGTGGTTGAACCTTCGTAGGTTGGAACCCACCCTTAGTGTGGTACCATGATGCTAAGATGTTGTGGAAGCTCCTTTCCTAAAAGGTTGGTTGCAATCATGGAATTCAAAGTATTAGTATATTGTCCATAATGGATGATGAGCACATCCCTGTTAATAGTTGAATGGCCCTGAAACCATCATTAAGCACTACAACATCAACTATAGGGTTGTTGTGGCCC
Source organism: Pinus taeda (assembly GCA_000404065.3). NCBI lineage: Eukaryota > Viridiplantae > Streptophyta > Pinopsida > Pinales > Pinaceae > Pinus > Pinus taeda. Next base: position 90,432 of record APFE030566781.1, on the reverse strand, counting down.
ATAGAAAACACCTTAGTCGGTGGCAGGAGAATTGGACGGCCTTCATGAGTCCACGAAATTTTAACAAAGGGCAGTCGAAGGGTCACTAGTGCATATATGCATGTAATTTATTATCTGAATGCCAATATTTGTGTGGCCCTTTTGGAGCTTGATGCATCCTGTGGATTTGGGACAGTTAACTCCAGTGTAAGCGCAGGAGGGTTAGCACCCACTTTTGCCTTAGAAAACCCCTACAGGTCAGGAAAATTGTCGGCACGGATCCTAACATCATCACAACCACCACAATCAAGCTATGCTGGAAGTGTCAATGGAGGGATGTAAATGCAAAGAGGAGGTGAGTTCGGTTGACAACCATTCAGACCAAGGCTAAGAAGAATCTGTAGGGTCTAAAGAGATCTCTCCCATTTAGCCATGTTAGAAATTGGATACAAGCAAGTGTTGGAGTGATGGAGGTGGAGGGTTATACTTAGAGAGGAAGATGATCAACCTTATATTTCATCTAGGTGGAACCCTAGTCATGGAAGCTTATGATTGTCATGCTGAGATTTCCCTTCAAGTGATTGGGCAAAGGAGGATGACATGACGTAGAGCCTCTAACACAAAAGAGTTATCTTGCTTCACAAAAGGATTCACTGGATGATGTTGGCAGGGATGAGTGGGTTGACGGATCATCTAGGTAGTTATGCCATTGGCCTGCATGGTGCACATTGAAACATGCATCGTAGAGATCCTTGTTTGGAAATGCTACCAACGAGAGGGATGAAGTTAGCTCCTACATGTGGCCAACATATATGTTATTTAGTGAGAGGATGCCTTACTCATCAAGTCCGGCCAGTGGTCCCCACCTGGGGGTGCTAAAGGGGTGCCTAAGGAAAGTTCCACGATGAAATGGGTGGGGTGACATAGGTGCAACCTTGTGGTAGGAACATTAGCCTAACTAATCTACCATTGGCCAGAAGTGACCCCACTATCCATGCAAGAATGATGGAGGAGCCTCACGAATAATAAAGATTAATTGTAGTAAGATTTGGATGGAGTGACAACTTAAGTCCTAGATCGGTCCCTCAGTTTAGTGTTAGCCCCATAATTTGCTCTCTTTTTACCATTTTCACCTTCCTAAATCATAACCATTTACCATTGTTTTACCTCTCTTATACACCCTCATCTTGCACCAGTCCAAGAATGATGACATATTTTGTGTAAATTTTATTTTTTATATTTTGAACTTAACTTAACATTAATTAAACATTTATTACATGATTTATTACTTTTAATCACTCTTTGGAACTTATCGATATCTCAAATGTTGTTTGGTAGTTAGAGTACTTACCATGGCTGCTGATCCTAGTGCAGGATCAGATCTTGCACCATTGCCAGCACAACAAATCCTTGCAACAGATCTGAACCTCCTTGATCACTGCCTCGTTTTGAGCACCTTCAACCACAACACAAGATCGATCCAAAGGCAACCGAGATCAAATCGCCCCGTTTTGAGCAGCTTCGACCACGACAACAAGATCGATCTAAAGGTAGTCGAGATGAAAACTATGATGAAGGAAAGCTGGAGATTGGCTATGACCAATTTTGTTAACTGTCTAAGTTTAAAGGCCGAGAAGCTAAATTCTGTGGTTGGTTATGCAATTGGTTGAAAGATATATTTTGGTCCTTGGCCAAAGATCTATATAATTTAGATTGTAAATAGGACTAAAGGAGTTTTTTGATAGAACAGAGACAGAGCCAGAGAGGTTGTAATAGGTGTATTTTATTATTGCCTGAATCTGGGTTGGACGATCTAGTCACGCATGTACTTGCCTCAGTGAATTAATAAAAGGGAGCCATGCCTCATGTTGTATAAATCACATTTCTATATTTGAGCTGATGAATTGATTGAAGTACTGAGCAACATTTTTATTTAAAAGGGAAACGTGTTGGTTGGCTAGGGCCCAGCCAACCCAACATGTTTACCCTATTTCCCGTTTCCTGTAATTTGTGTTTATATTGTCAAGTGTGATTTAATTTCAAGCACATGCATTCCTGTCTAAGTGAAAGCGGATCCGTTGTGTGAAGTAGATAAATTTCCTTTCCTGCACTTGATTTCAAAATGGTTTCCTTGCCTGGTCCAAGCAGGAGAAATAAACCTGCATCAGTGCACGTTGGTGTGATATTTCCTTTTCTGCCATTCTGTTTGGTTGGTTTTCCTCACTTGGTCCAAGCATGAGAAATTAACCTGCACCAGTGCACATTGGTGTGATGTAGCAAGCCTTCTTACTCTACTTCCTACAATTTTCTTTCTTTCATTAAATGCTTTATGACCGGATAAATGTATATTTTTATGTGTGCAATTTGATTTAATAGTATAATAGAATTTTCAATAACTAAGCACTAATTTTAAGAATTAAATGCTAAGTGCAAGAAGCTCTGATCCAGTGTAAGAACTAGCTTATTTTCATGGGATCTGAGTGCTTTGAACCTAGAAAAGTTCAAGCCCTTGCAGGAAGTAAAAGGCCTTTATTAAAGACACCATTTATACCTTCTGCATAAATCTTTGTTCCTGCACTAGTGCAAGCAGAGTACGATAGTGCAGGACATATTAGTGCAAGAAGGAAATCTCTAAAGGAACAGGTTTAAGGGCCCATCTGATGCAACTTCTAAGTGACTCTGCTAAAGAAAAACACACACTTAGTAGTAAACAATAATTAGCTAGAGTGATTGCCCTTTACCTTTAATTCCCTCTTGAAAATGTATTCTTCCTTGTTCTAGTCTTAGATTATTTTGATGGTTCAAGTTGCCTTTTTCTCTTTTTAGTTTGATTCTGCAATCTTTCCTTAAAGGAAGTAGGGATTTATATTAGAAAGATTCATACCATCTCTGGCATTTCCTGTGCTTCGTCTCTAAGTTTACGGATCCCCTAGGTTGAAAAATTAAGTGTTGAGGAGTTTGCTTAAGTGTAATTCCTGCATTCAACATTTTGGCACCGTTGTTGGGGAGGCGATTTAATTTGGTAATAATTTTCTGATTATACAATAGAGGTAATTTTTCCTTTATTTTTGCAGTATTGTTTGGAAAAGCTTCTTTGAAGGAATTTGATTGGTGTTGATTGATTTCTGACAGCATTGTTTTAGTAGAAGTTGTTTGTTATTTTTCTTTCTTTTTTGAAATGAATGCCTAGAAAAGGTAAGGGTTTGAAGCCCACTAAGGGCCGAAAGAATTCTGAAAACAATTCTCATATTGGGTTTCCTTCTATGAGCAGGAAGCCCAATCCAATTCAAACCCATGACGCAACAACAATCCACCTGGATTCTGGTGACAATAGCTCAGGTGTGGTTTAACCTATTAAGAGCGGTTCGAGCAAAAGGGAAACAATGACAGACCATAAAGATCATGTGGAAGGGACTGGTGAAAACCAGGTAAGTAGGGAACAATCCACTTTTGTGTTTCCAATTGTGGATCCTGATACTGTGGTGCAAATGAAGAATATTCCACCATTATCTCTCCCTCATTTCCATGGTAAAGTTCATGAAGATCCCAACTCTTTTCTATTGGAGTTTAATATTCTGTGTAGAAGTTATGATTATTCAACTCACGCTCAAAAGTTAGGATTATTTCTTGTTACTCTCAAGGACTCAGCTTTACGCTGGTTTATGGGGTTAGGAGGAAACATTATTGTTGGCATTATGACACAAGTTTGGCACTATGGCACAGGTGTTGTCCTTGATGGCAATGTTCTCAAGTGGTAGATCACAGTTCAGGAAATCAGAATGGAAGAAAATAAGGTATATGTAGGTTCCTCTCAGCAAAGTCATGTATACACGCGGTATCACCGATCAAAAGGCGCGTATGCATATGCACGCACTTTCATGCAAAGAAAAGCTCGTACATGTGGGAAAAATTATGTGTGGTTCATGGTATTTAGTCCGACGTATTTGAACCTATGGTTTTGGTCCGTGGTATTGCATCCAAGGTGTTGAACCCAGGAATTGGGTTCCTCCTATTGGTTCTTAATGGTTTTGGACCATGGTTTGAGTAAGGCCTAGACTATAAAAGGGCAAGGAGATCATTTGGCAAGTGCATTTGATTTAAGAATTGAATATCTTAAGAAGAGCAAGATCTGGAACACTGGTGATTGGTTATGGTGCATTGCTGGATCTAAGTCAAGGAGGAATGTGAACGCTGCAAGATGGATAAGATCTATTGATTATGATCTATTGTGTTTGACGCATGAATTAATCTATGAATTTGAAAATATGGGTATAATTAATGCTTGGATACTTGAAAAAGGAAATCTGTCTTGCATAGATCTATACGTAGGTTCGGTGCAGCGAAGGCGCGTATACACATAGGTTCAACAAGTAACAAAAGCGTATATGCTGGTTGGCAATGATACAACTGCGGGTGTACGCAGGTTTCAGCATAGCGAAGTAGCTTATGTTTCATGAAATATGCTTTAGCTGCTTCTATTTATTGCTGCAGTGTTTTAGGTTTAGAATTGGTGTCTGGTTACTGTTACTGTTTTCTGGTTACAACATTCAGAGAAGTGTTTGATTAATTCTATATTGGGTTGTACAAAGGAGATTGATTGTTGCAGATATACTTGATGTTTGATTGATGCTATTCATGGGTCCAGTATAAAAATTGATGAAACGTGGTCCCTGGAAGAAAGAGAAGGTTCAAGCCTTCTGCAGGTAGTATCCATCGTACTAGTACGACTGCTAGTACAAGAGCTAAAGGGGGTTGTAGCTCCCTTGCAGGCGAAGCTGGAGAACGAGAGAGGGTTGTAGCCCTTTGCAGGTTGTAGCTTGCATACTGGTAAAGGATTGCACCAGTACAGAATCATTGTAAAAAGAATTTTCTAATTGAAAGAAGATAGAGACATATTGCAGCAGGTGGTTTTCACCCACATTGGGTTTCCACCTTATATCTTGTGTTCTTATGTGTGACTTTCTACACTATTTTTCTATTCCTGGTTGATGTCTATATGGTTCTAACTCACTGATTTAAGATTAACACATGAAGAATAATTAAATTACAAGTCTATGAGTTATACGTTGTTTTCCTTAACTAAAGTTATGTATATATGCTGGTTTCTCTAACTAAAGTAGCGTATACAAATCTGTGGTTGAATAGAAAAAAAAAAATAGTTGACTTGATAATACTGATTCAACCCCCCTCTCAGTATTATTTCCAAAAACTATAGCCTATTGGGATTAGATGAAGAGAGTGTTTTTGTCTAGATACCAAGAATATTGCAAAACTTGGGACATGCAGGATGAGATTTTTACAATCATACAGGATGATGATGAAACTCTTGAAGATTACCTAGAAAGATTTATGTATATTTTAAAAAGGTCGAAACTTAAGCTTGATCCCAGTACTATTAGAACCTTGTTCTTAAGAGGACTTACTGATAATTCTAGAAATAATTTAAATTTGTTAGGATAAGGTGATATTTCTTAGCAAACTTTTGAACAAATTTGTGAATTATGCATGAAAGTTTCAAGAAATCAGTATAGATCTAGTAGATGAACTCGAAATAGAAATAGAAAAACTGAATCTACTGATGCTATGATTATTAGACTAGAAAATAAAACGGAAAACATGAAAATTGATATAATGAATACTGTTACCAAATATTTGGACTCTTTAAAATTTCAACATAAACTCATGAAGGAACAAGAGTCATTATGTATTTTCTGTCCTGAATGTAGAGACAAGCATCCTCCTAAAGAGTGTCCTTTTAATTTGAAAGAAACTAATAAGTGTACTATTTTTGCAGAATACCATGTCACAGAAAAATGTCCCTCTATACCAGGACTCAAAGCTATATTTACAGGGGGACAACCTGAAGCTAAATACTTGTATTTTATGGGAGCAAGAAGGAATTGGTCTCAGGTAGGTTCAGCCCTCCGTCAGAGATCAAAAACACTTTGTTGCATTTCATTTTAGGTGTCCCATTTCACTCGATCACTTGCATTCCATTTAGGAGAATCGATCCTCTAATGGAAGGGTCTTGTCCCCATACTTCACTCATGTCATTTACCTGCTGGTTGATGTCTGCTCATAAAAAAAAAAAATATACTGTCTTCTTTTCATCAAAGTTACAAAAATTGTCTTTAGGGTTTAGTGTCAACTAGGTATAGGGTTTCATTAAGGTTTTGTCAATAAATTTTTCAGAGTGTCCGATAATCACTAGAAGGCCATGAGGATGTTCCTAATAAGTTTTCATTCCATAATTTTCAACACCAATAATCTTGAGAATGATTCTTCTTCAAAACCCTATTTTGAAGAAGAAATCGTTAAAATTGTTTTTTGTAATAAATATGTAATTGTTAAGTTCTACAGTTATTCGAGCGCAGCCCTGGTCTCCTTTGCCAAATTCCATGTTAGTTATCCCTGCAAAAAATTGCCAAGAGTTTCATCATTCTAGTCAAAAAATCAAAGGAAACGACCAAAAAACAAATCTTCAATTAAAAGGTGAAAAGTGCCAAAGTTTAAACATTATGAAAATGGGTTTGACAAAAGAAAAATCAAAATCCATGGCTATATGAGATATTTTACATTTTGAAAATTAATTTGCATACCAAGAACAAAGAGGAGGCAACTCAAAGCAATTTTTGGTGAACAAGTAAGAATTTGGGTGAATTTGGAAGAGACTTGGCCGACGCGGGCATTGAGCAGGTGGCGCGGCACAATTGGGAGGCGTGGCGCACTGGGAGAAAATGCGCAGTGTAATTTTACATGGGTGTGACACACTGGGAAGGCATGGTGCATTAGGTATGCGGCATGACACATATAGTTAAAGGCCCAAAACTGCTCAAAATTCCTCCAAATTGCCAATAATTCACACGGATTTGTCAGGTAGAGCCTCAATCATTGCATTTCATTCAAATTTGTGCTATGATATGGTGATAGATCAATGGTGATGGTCTAAACCCTACCATGTCAAAGTTCTCATATAAAGATGGATGCCCAGGGTTTTAAAAACAATTTTCCACCAAGTTTTCTCTTTCCATCATCCCTTCTATGTTATTCCATTTCTCCCTGATTTCTTTCTTCCCTACCCCCAAAAATTCCTAAACCCCTATCCCCAATTCCCTTCCACACATTTCCAAATGTAAAAACCCCAAACCCTACCCTATACATAAAACCCCTCAAACCCTCCTACACTTCCCTAACAAAATTTGTCCCAATAGTCCCTAATCCCTTACTATTTTCCCCCTTCCTAATAGTCCCTTGTTTCATTTGTTTTCCCCTTGGTGGCAGAAATTCAACACATCACTAAAAGAGCAGTCCAATACAGTTTCATACACCAGCATCTATTTCTCCAAGGCAGTTTGTATAATAGTAGTTATGTCATCCGGTCATTCATCCGATTATGAAGTGGAGACCTAAAGTGACTCACCCATGGAGGGACATGCACCCCGAAGGCCTCATAAAGGTGGCATACATGTTAGAGAAGAACTGACCACCCTCACAGAATTGCAGGCTTGCCCTCTTGCCATCTCTTGTTTCTAGTTTCAGTCATGTTATGAATTTTGTGAGAAGGTTGCTACTATACAAGTCCCTCATGAGCTATCTCACTTATTTTTACTGCATTTACATGGTGATCGAGTTACTTTGGCTGGTGTCACTTTCACACTTACACCAAAATCTATCTCACGAGCAACCGGCATACCTAACACTGGAGAGCCATGGAACAAGATGCAAAAGATTGACCCGCATCATTATGAGCCATATATTAAACCCAGTTTCTTGAGGCAGCTTGAGAGAGTGTTTCCTTTTCGATATATCAAACATGAATATGCTCCAATAATGAAATTGATCATGAAGTATTTCAGTGGTGAAGGTTGTTTCTCCCGATTATATGCTTATCACATCAAGTTGCTCATGCATATTAATTGGGTACAGATGATGAACATTCCTTATTTCATATGCCGAAACATAGAAAGGATGATCGTCCTTATGCAGCACAAGACCCCTCAGCAGCAATTCAACAGTGTTTTCCATTTTGCTCTCATTAAAATTTTGGTGGTTCATCAGCTTGGATTACAAGGCAACACTTGGGATGATTTCATCTCCCGAGAGTTTTTCAGAGATTCATAGGGACCTCCATAGGCTGGGCATGAGACAGGTGGGCCTTCTCATCAGCATGAAGGCCATGATCCACACACTGCTACTATACTGGTTTTCATTACTTATCAGAAGGGCACGAGGCAGTTATTTGCACCAGCAAAGCGAGTGTTATGTCCTCCTAGTGTGGAAGGGGGCTCACTTTCGACATCAGCACCACAGGTACAGGATAGAGGCAAGATACCAATGTAGGACAAGGGGCCTTCTGGTGCGCAGGACTTTATTCTTGTTTAGGATGACGATATAGACATGGGCCCGCAAAATGCACATCTTAGAGAGATCATCCAGGAGCAGCAGACAGAGATCAAAGCCTTGTCCCTTGACTTGGAGAGGACTAAGTGGACTATGATATACTTGGAGCAGAGGAATAAGCAGCTTGAAGATCAGCAAGCAATCATGGAGTTACAAAACATCCGCGAGAATCGCCAAGTTGCCCAAAGGAGGAGGATTGAGTTCACTCCATTGGAGCAAGAGATTAATGATGATCGAGAGCCTTGGCTCGAGAGAATCAACATCCACCTAGAGAGATTGTTGAATAAGGCCGATAGGGATAAAGAATTGTTGAGACACATGGCTTTCCATTATAGGGCGCGAAATATGATTTCCAAGGCACGAATAAGGAATCTAAAGGCAAAATTGAAGAAGGCAACAAAGAAGCAAAAGAGGCAAAAGGATCATGATCGTCTTTAGATATTGACTGAAGACTCTTTAGCCTAGCATGACACTTGATAAAGAAGGTCTAGCTCAAATTTCAAGAAATTTGGAGCAATTTTTGCATTTTTGAAAATTTTTGCACTAAAAAACAGGTTTCGCCTCCCTATGCGTCGCGCCACGTGGCGCTCGCTTTTCTAGAGGGCTCCAAATTGCAAAAACTTTACATTTTTTGATTTGGCATGAAAAATCATGATTTCTGGTGCACGACCAAGAAATTTGGGCAAGTTTTGAGTCCTCAAGGGGTCAAAAACACTCAAAAAATGACCTCTCCACCCCTATTTTGACACAATGGATGCAGTCCTGGGAGATTGAAGTTTCAGAGAGGTAAATAGACACCAAATTGAAAAATTATACTCGGGTTGGAAATTAGAGAGGTAGGGCATTTCAACGACCTATCATGAGCTCAATTTAGACTCTGGGAAGGGCCTCAAATTCAGCTCCAAAGTGGCATGACGCATAGAGAATCAAGCGCAGTGCATAGAGGAATTTTGGCTTATTTTTCATTGTACAGCTGAGAAGTTCGCCCAGTTTTGACTAGTTTTGCTTTTTGATGTAATTATTGATCTACCATGATGTAATTAGAGGACCATGATGTAATATTGGCACATTTTTACTTGTTCTAGAGGATTCATTCACTAAAAAGTGAAAATTTAATGAATGAATCAGTTTCCTACCTTATAGAGGCAAGTTGTTTGATCGCCTAGATTTCAGTGCTTTATTTAGAATTGGTTGAAACAACTCCTAGAATGATGAGCTCAATCCATAGAGGCATGGGAATGGGTTAGGATGGCCTATATCATGTATTTTCTGAGTCATTGTCAGGGTTGGACACTTGGGATTGCTTGGCACATCATTGTACATTCTATCTCTGCATTTTTGGCTAAGGAAAGACCATGGTTTTATAGCACTCGTTGGGATCCATGTGGCTCTTTGTTTTGATGGTGTTTTTCTCTATGTAATTGTAATTTAATTGATGTTTATGTGTATCATTTTCCCTTCTCTTTGCTTTTGAAATTAAACAAATAAGTGATTAAGGTAGAATTCATTGGGTTGTTGTGCCTTGCCTTGAAATTTTGTTTAATTTTTAATGTTTTCATCTGTTTGAGGACTCTTGAGACTCTCTTGCCCTCCTTGGATCCTCACTAGTTTGATCCATCCATACATTAAATCTAAAGCATCAAAACGATTGCCTTCCTTGCCCCAATCAGAACTCTACAAAAACTAGGCCTCATCCCCGGACCCAAATTTGCCTCTCCCATTTTCCAACTCAAAACCCCCAAAAACTCAAATCAAATCCTTGTACTTCATACCTGGCCAAAGATTAGTTGTTAAATCAGTCATCTCAAGCCACATCTAATTATCTTTTGTTGAGATTGACCTAGAGAGAGCCCTCTCCTGTCCTCGTAGGGCTAGCTACGAGGCTGAGCGTGGTTTGATGTGGACCTAGAAGCTTATCTTTTCAGCCTGAGGTAAATCTATGCTCTAACATAGTGGTGACTCCACTGGGGACTAAAGTGTTTGTTTGTTAGTATTCTTCATTTTGAAACTACAGACGGAGTCTGAAGATTAGCCAGCTAAACTTCGAAACACTTTTGCTTTGCATTAGCACAAGTAGATAAATGTTACTTCAGTCAATCTCCGGTCTAGTCTCATTAACGGAAAATCTAACTATAACCACCCCGGTGCATGCGATGATTCTAAGCTATGGATGATAGGCTTAGGATTTGATAGGCTGAGAAAGTTGTTTATGTCCATTTGATCTTTTGAAAAAGCGCACTGGCTTCAAGGAGATATACCAGAGCTAATCCAGATCCAAATCCTCCTCCTGTCTATGAAAATCCCAATTTTATTCCAAGACTTCTTCGTCAAGAGAGTTCTAAGACTCCCGTGTTCAAATCCCATTAATGCCCTGCGATTTTCAAATATCTTGAAGAACTTGATTTTGGTGCACGGTTTGAGTTATCATTGTTTGAAACCAAATCCAAAAGTGTTGTTAGTTCCATAGTCCCAAATCCAGACTTTGTTGCTGCTCTTGACATTGAAAAATCCAATAAGGCCATTGAGAATTTTATTTTAAGACAGCTCCAGACTGAAATTGAGGCTTCAAATACTGTTGATTTCCTAGAAGCTGCGTCGGCTACCCTTGGATCTTTCGTCACAGCATTCAACTCAAAGAGTCCCACCAAACCACCCTTCGTTCCCACTATCCCTGTGCAACCTATTGTAACATATCAAAAGTCTGTAGTAAATTCGCCTCCATCTACTCCTTCTACATCCAAAATTGCTTCTCCTCCTCACATCTCACCTCATACACCTCATACATCAGCTGCACCCACTCCTCCAACATCCCCAAGGCCGAATCCACCAAGAGTGATAGCTTCTCGTTTTGCACCTCTCGTTCTGCCTCAAGTTTTAGATGATATGCCCGCAAATTATCAGAGAAAGTTTCCTTTGTTTGATGGCACTCCTCATAGCATTACCACTCAGTAACATGTGGACAGAATGGCAGATTTCTATCACCTTCATGAGATTGATGCAGAAAATGTGACAATGAGGTTGTTTGCACAAACATTTAGTGGTGAAGTTAGGAAATGGTTCAAAGCTTTGCCCACTGCTAGTATTGCTACATTGGATGATCTACAAAGACAATTCTTAGATAGTTGGGAAATCAAGAAAAATCCTCTTTAGATCCTTCATGAATATGAGCACATCAAGCGGAATGTCGGTGAGTCCGTCCAAGATTACTGCATTAGATTCAATTTAGTTTACAAAGCAATTCCTGATCATTTGAGGCCACCTGTGGGACTAGCCATGATGAAGTTTCTGGATGGTTTTGATGCTGACATGGCTTATCAGCTAAGAGAGAGATAGCCTGCCACAATGGAAGATATGCAAAAGATCGCGGTCATCGTTGAAGAAAATCTGCTGGCCAAGAGGGCTAGAGCAAGAGGAGAAAAGAAGGTCACAATAAAAGAAGAGTCGTCTTCGACAGATCAATTACTTCGGAAGGTGGAGCAAATGTTTGAAAGGGTGAAACTTGATAAACCTGAGCCACAAGTTAGAAATCCTAACTTCTGTGGCTAGCAGCAGCCACAATATAGAATCAAACAAAGAGAACAATGAGCTCAAGATCAGACATCCCTGCAGCTAGTACAACCACCTCTGCAGCAAAATTTTGTGCATGGATCGGAATTTGATGAGGAAGAGAATGTGATAGGGGAAGAAAATCACTTCTTTACTCCAGATGATTTTCCTAATTATATTACTGAAGAGGAGGAGTATGCAGAAAGTTCAGCTGTAGACAAAGATTCAGATTTCATCCTAGCAAATGACACAGCTTTGGAAGAAGAATCAGATGAGTACCAAAGAGGTTATATGAATGCTTTATCCACCCATTAGTAGCAATATTCACTTAGAAACAACGATGTGCTTGTTAACCCAATTTAGAAGAGGAAGGAAGTTGTAGCATCAAAGCGTGATTCATATGTTGTACAAAATAAAGGGAAAGAGGGAGTTGATACTAATATCAGGAAATAACCATCAGCAGAAAAATCAAATTAGCCAATGGGATCGAAGGAAAAGGAAAAGAAAGATGTCCCAGTAAAAGAGGTAGAAAAGATTTCAGCTTTTAGTTTAGAAAATGAAATTTCTAAATTGAAGGTATCCATTCCCTTGACTAAAATAATGAGGAATAGCAGTTATAGAGGGAAAATTTCTAAAATTTTGAATTTTGATCCATTGTCTGATATGGTGAATGTCAAAGATGATCAACCCGAATTGATTTTTGGGCCAGCATTGAATGGTGAGTCTCCAGATAGTGATGTGCCACCTTTTTATATCAGTTTAAGGGTACATGATTTCGTGTTGCATAATGCTATGTTCGATTCTAGAGCTTCCCACAATCTTATGCCGAAGGTTATCATGGAGAAGTTGGGTCTGGACATCACTAGGAAATACCTTGATCTTTATTCATTTGATTCCAGCACAGTGAGATGTATCGGGCTCATCAAAGACTTGGTTATAAGTCTGGATCAAATCCCAACGAAGAATGTTTTGATGGATATTGTTGTGGCGGACATTCCTCCCAGATTTGGTATGCTTCTTTCCAGGTCTTGGGGAGCGAAATTGAAAGGGACATTACAACTAGATTTCTCCTACGCAACGATTCCTGTGTTTGGCCAAATGAGAAAATTGTACTGGGAACAAAAAATGAAATACATGATTACAAGCAAGGAGAAACCAATTAATCATCCAATTAATTATGTACATACAGATCTAGAGTATTTTGTTTTGTATTGAGATAGTTTCAATGATGTAGATAGTCAATTAGTAGAAGTAGAAAGTATTCCAGAAATAGCAGATAATTTTAGAGAAGTTCTAAGGGAAGAAGGACAAGAATAGCAAAACACCGTTGAACAATCACCTGAAAATAATGGACAACAAGCAGGAAAAACAGAGCCAGCAGAATTTCATCATTTAGAGGAAGATGAAGAGGGTCTGTGGCCCATGGATTTCGATGGTGCAGTGGGAAATGTTGGTTCTGGAATCGGTATTTGGGTACGCAGTCCTTTTTCTGCTCCGAACAAGTGCCTAGTAATGTGTGGGTATGTTCTTATAAGCTAGCTTTTGATTGTTCAAACAATGAAGCTGAGTATGAAGCTTTGATTGCTGGCCAAAAAATTCTAAGAAAGCTAAATGCTAAGAGGACTGCAGTATATGGTGACTCCAAATTGGTGATTAAGCAAGTTAAAGGTGAATATCAAGCTAAGCACCCTCAGATGCGGACTTACCAAAATGCAGTCCTAGATATCCTGAAGTTGTTTTCAGATTATACCTTGACGTGTGTGCCTCGTATTCAAAATGACATTGATGATGCACTTGCCAAGGCAGCAAGTAGATTGAAGATTCCAATGAACTCTAGTAATAAATTTTAAATCCATGTCAAGCATCGCCCGACTGTCCTGGACAATCAGAGATATTGGCAAGTTTTCCAAGATGATGAGGAGATTGATGATTTTCTGCAAAACAAAGGTAAGTTCAAAGATACCTCAATTGATGAAGAACACGATGATGGTGAAGATGATGTGCAGATCAATCAAATGGATGTGTTGCAGCTAAAGGATAACATTATTCCTAAAGGCTTGATACCTTTAGAAGAACTCTTTGATCAAGATGACGTAGCCCGCAAACCAACATTGCAGCCAACAGAGAAGGGTGTTGAAGAGGTCAATATCGGAACAGCTGCCAATCCAAAAATGGTAAAACTGTCCAAAGCATTGCCACACAAGGTAAAAGCCAAATATATCAGTTTGTTGTCATCTTTTGCTGATTTGTTTGCTTGGGATTATTCTGACTTGAAGACATATGATACCAACATAATTCAGCACACTATTCCCATTAAGCCTAATTAGAAACCTTTCAGATAGAAGTTGAGAAGGCTAAATCCAAAATTGCTGCCATCAATTGAGAAGGAGATAAACAGGTTATACAAATCAGGAATCATTTTTCCCATCAGATTTTCTGACTTGATCTCTAATTTGGTGCCCATACGAAAGAAGACAGGTGAGATTCGCTTGTGAATTGATTTTAGGAATCTCAATAAAGTTTCATTGAAAGACAATTATCCATTGCCCAAAATGGATCATATACTTCAGCGAGTAGTTGGAGCATCTCGAATGTCACTACTCGATGGTTATTCTAGTTATAACCAAATTTTGGTCCATGAAGATGACTAGGATAAAACAGCGTTCACCACTCCGTGGGGAACTTTTCATTATGCTAAAATGCCTTTTGGTTTGAAGAACGTGGGTGCCACATTTCAGTGGGCAATGGACTTGGTTTTCACAAATGAGAAGGATGTCTTTTTAGTTGCGTACCTTGATGATCTGACTGTGTTTTTCAAATTAGATGAAGAACACATGTATCATCTGAAAATTGTCTTTCAAAAGTGCAAAAAATATGGTGTGCCACTGAATCCAAAGAAGAGCTTGTTTGCAATGGATGAGGGAAAAATACTCGGGCACATTATCTCAAAAGATGGCATTCGTATTGATCCAGCACGTGTAGAAGCGATTCAGCAAATTGATCTTCCCCGGAACAAGAAGGAAATCCAAGCTTTTAATGGTAAGATGAATTTTTTACGCCGCTTTGTGCCTAACCTTGTTGAACACCTAAGAGAGCTTACAGACATGCTTAAGAAGGACAGCCAAGTGAAGTGGATGGAAGAGGCTGCGAAATCTTTCAATTTAGTAAAATTGGCTCTTTCTTCAGCTCCGGTTCTAATCAGCCCTGATTACACTCAGCATTTTATATTGTTTTCTTTTGTTTCAGAGCATACAATGGTAGCTGTATTAATGCAAAAAAGAGATGAGCACGAAATACCAATTGCTTCTTTCAGCTTAACAACAAGAGATGCAGCCTTGAAATACAACATCATTGAAAAGCAGGCCCTTGCACTTGTAAAAGAATTGAAAGATTTTCGGGTATATATTTTGCATTCTCATACTTTGGCCTATGTTCCTAACGCAACTATCAAGGATGTTTTAGTGCAGACAAATCCGGAAGGAAGACGAGGCAAGTGGATTGCATCTTTGTTGGAGTACGATGTGGAGATAAAGCCCACCGAGCTTGTTAAAGGACAGGGATTAGCAAAGTTAATGGCTGAATCAAACTTGCATGCCTTAGACATAAATCTTATCGCTATTATGTCCGATGAGAATGAGGAAGGTTCGTCAATTCAGGTATCCGAAATTTTTGTTATTTCCCGGTGGTATTCAGATATCATATATGTACTACAGAATTTATCACCACCACCCGGCATGACTAGAAACAAATGTACAAGTCTCAAATTAAAGGCTGCTAAATTTTCCATTCTAAATTCTGCACTTTATTGGTAAGATCCCGGTGGCGTTTTGTTGAATTGTTTGGTGGAAGAAGAAGCAAAACAGGTCATGGATGATTTCCACAAAGGAGATTGTGGCGGTCACCTTTTTTGGAAAACAACGGCGAATAAAATTCTGAGAGAGGGATACTATTGTCCGACATTGTTTGCTGATGTATATAAGGCTATCAAGAGCTGTCATAAATGTTAGATTTTTTAGGGAAGGCAGAAATTACAGCCTTTTCCGCTTAAGACCATTGAGGTGAGTGCCCCTTTTCAGCAGTGGGGGTTGGATTTCATCGGTGAAATTCATCCTGCTTCTTCCGGTCAGCATCAGTGGATTCTCATGGCAACAAATTATTTCACGAAATGGATCGAAGCAATTCCCACTAGACAAGCTACTGATGCGGTAATTATTTCATTCCTTAAGAATAACATCTTGTCTCGTTTTGGTTGCCCGAATAAGTTAATCATTGATAACTAAGTAGCTTTCAAATCAAATAAGATGATCGAGTTTTGTAACAAGTATAAAATCATTTTGGGACACTCAACTGCCTATCATCCGCAAGGCAATGGATTAGCGGAATCTTCTAACAAATCTTTAGTCAACATCATTAAGAACTTGCTGGAAATAAATAAGAAGAATTGGCATAAGAAGTTGGTCAATGCACTTTGGGCAGATCGGGTCAGTCGAAAGAAATCCATTTGTATGTCTCCCTTTGAGCTTGTTTATGGCATTGATACAATTTTTCCTACCTCTCTAGCAGCTCCGGTAGTCAAACTTCTTCAGGAGGCCAACAGTGAAAAAGATTATATGCATAGAAGACTGAATCAAATGGTACATTTGCAGGAGACAAGAGAAGAGGTTTTCCAAAAAAATCCAAGTTGCAAGAGAATATTAAGAAAATCTATGACAGAAAAGAAAAGGTGGACAAATTCTAATTGGAGAAAGTGGTGCTGAAATGGGATGCAAGGAATGAGGAAAAGGGTAAGCACGGTAAGTTTTAAAATCTCTGAAAAGGTCCCTTCAAAACTGTTGCATATCGTGGTCAAAATGCTTTTCTTTTAAAGGAGATGAACATGGGAAGAATGTCCTGGAGGGCCGGTCAATGGTCGGCTGCTCAAGCGGTATCATTTCTGAGAAATTTTCTACTGTTTACATTGTCATTGTATCTATCATTTTAATTTCAGTTTCCTTGCAAGAGTGTGCTGTAATCTTTTCTTCAGTTTGGGGCCCTAAGTGAAGGTTATAATTCTGAAGGATGATTTCAGCTTTGGTTTGATTTTGTCAATTCAGTCTTTGAGTCATTTTAAATTCAGAATTGAGTGAGTTTGAGTCACCTTGCAGTAAATAAATTGAGTCAAAAGTCTTGCGTGGATTTCTTGAAATAATCGACTCCATAGCCAAATGGATGAAGGCACTACCTACACTCCCAAAAGTCTGTAGTTCTTAGCACCTCCAAGGAGCTACCATCCCCATTGGAGCCAACATTAGAGTCGGACTGTTCAGCCCTCCGTCAGAGATCGAAAACTCTTTGCTTCATTTCATTTTAGGTGTCCCATTCTGCTTGATCACATGCATTCCATTTAGGAGAATCGATCCTCTGATGGAAGGGTCTTGTCCCCATACTTCACTCATGTCATTTACCTACTGGTTGATGTCTGCTCATAAAAAAAAATATACTGTCTTCTTTTCATCAAAGTTGCAAAAGTTGTCTTTAGGGTTTTAGTGTCAAGTAGGTCTAGGGTTTCATTAAGGTTTTGTCAATAAATGCTTCAGAGTGTCCGATAATCGCCATCAGACCGTGAGGGTGTTCCTAATAAGTTTTCATTCCATAATTTTCATCACCAATAATCTTGAGAATGATTCTCCTTCAAAACCCTGTTTTGAAGAAGAAATAGTTAAAATCATTTTCTGTAATAAATATGTAATTGTTAAGTTCTATAGTTCTTCAGGGGTAGCCTTGGCCTCCTTTGCCAAATTCTATGTCAACTATCCCCGCAAAAAATTGCTAAGAGTTTTATCATTCCAGTCAAAAAATCAAAGGAAACAACCAAAAAACAGAGCTTCAATTAAAAGGTGAAAAGTGCCAAAGTTTAAACATTACAAAAATTGGTTTGACAAAAGAAAAATCAAAATCCATGGCTATATGAGATATTTTCCATTTTGAAAATTCATTTGCATACCAAGAACAAAGAGGAGGCAACTCAAAGTAATTTTTGGTGAACAAGTAAGAATTTGGGTGAATTTGGAAGAGACTTGGCCGACGCGGCACATAGAGCAGGTGGCGCGGCGCACTGGGAGAAAACGTGCAGTGTAATTTTACACGGGTGTGGTGCACTCGGAAGGCATGGTGCATTGGGTATGCGGTGCGGCGCATACAGTTAAAGGCCTGAAACTGTTCAAAATTCCTCCAAATTGCCAATAATTCACACAGATTTGCCAGGTAGAGCCTCAATCATTGCATTTCATTCAAATTTGTGCTATGATATGGTGATGGATCAGTGGTGATGGTCTAAACCCTACCATGTCATAGTTCTCATATAAAGATGGGTGCCCAGGGTTTTAAAAACAATTTTCCACCAAGTTTTCTCTTTCCATCATTCCTTTCTCCCTTATTCCATTTCTCCCTGATTTCATTCTTCCCTACCCCCAAAAATTACTAAACCCCTATCCCCAATTCCCTTCCACACATTTCCAAATGTAAAAAGCCCAAACCCTACCCTATACATAAAACTCTTCAAACCCTCCTACATTTCCCTAACAAAATTTGTCCCAATAGTCCCTAATCCCTTATTATTTTCCCCCTTCCTAACAGTCCCTTGTTTCATTTGTTTTCCCCCTGGTGGCAAAAATTCAACACATCTCTAAAAGAGCAGTCCAATACAGTTTCATACACCAGCATCTATTTCTCCAAGGCATTTTGTATAACAACAATTATGTCATTCAGTCATTCATCTGATTATGAAGTGGAGACCCATTGTGACTCACCCATGGAGGGACATGCACCCCGGAGGCCTCATAAAGGTGGAAAACATGTTAGAGAAGAACTGACCACCCTCACAGAATTGCAGGCTTGCCCTCTTGCCATCTCTTGTTTCCAGTTTCAGTCATGTTATGAATTTTGTGAGAAGGTTGCTACTGTTCAAGTCCATCATGAGTTAGCTTGCTTATTTGTACTACATTTACATGGTGATCGAGTTACTTTGGCTGGTGTCACTTTCACACTTACACCAGAATCTATCTCACGAGCAACCGGCATACCTAACATTGGAGAGCCATGGAACAAGAGGAAAAAGATTGACCGGTAGCATTATGAGCCATATATTAAACCTAGTTTCTTGAGGTAGCTCAAGAGAGTGTTTCCTTTCCGATATCTCAAAGATGAAAATGCTCCACTAATGAAATTGATCATGAAGTATTTCAGTTGTGAAGGCCGTTTCTCCCGATTATATGCTTATCACATCAGGTTTATCATGCATTTCACTTGGGTACGGATGGTGAACATTCCTTATTTCATATGCCAAAACATATAAAGGATGACAGTCCTTGTGCAGCACAAGACCCCTCAACAGCAATTCAATAGTATTTGCCATTTTGCTCTCATCAAAATTTTGGTTGTTCATCAGCTTGGATTACAGGGAATCACTTGGGATGATTTCATATCCCATGAGTTTTTTAGAGATTCACAAGGAACTCCAGAGGCTGGGCAGGGGACAGGTGGGCCTTCTCATCAACATGAAGGCCATTATCCACACACTGCTACTATACCAATTTTCATTACTTATTGGAAGGGCACGAGGTAGTTATTTGCAGCTGCAAAGCGAGTGTTATCTCCACCTAGTGTGGAAGGGGCCTCACTTCCGACATCAACACCACAGGTATAGGATAGAACCAAGAGACCAATGCAGGATGAGGGGCCTTCAGGTGAGTGGGACTTTATTCTTTTTGAGGATGATGATACACACATGGGCCCGCAAAATGCACATCTTAGAGAGATCATCCAGGAGTAGTAGACAGAGATCAAAGCCTTGTCCCTTGACTTGGAGAGGGCTAAGTGGACTATGAAATAATTGGAGTAGAGGAATAAGCAACTTGAGGATCAACAATCAATCATGGAGTTACAAAACATCTGCGAGAATCCCCAAGCTGCCCAAAGGAGGAGGATTGAGTTCACTCCATTGGAGCAAAAGATTAATGATGATCGGGAGTCTTGGCTCGAGAGAATAAACATCCACCTGGAGAGGTTGCTAAAAAAGGTTGATAGGGACAAAGAATTGTTGAGACACATGGATTTCCATTACAGGGCATGAAATATGAGTTCCAAGGCACGAATAAGGAATCTAAAGGCAAAATTGAAGAAGGCAACAAAGAAGCAAAAGAGGAAAGAGGAGCATGATCGTCTTCAGATATTGGTTGAAGCCTCTTTAGCCTAGAATGACACTTGATAAAGAAGGTCCAGCCCAAATTTCAAGAAATTTGGAGCAATTTTTGTATTTTTTGAAAAATTTTGCACTGAAAAACAAGTTTTGCCTTCCTATGGGCCGCGCCACGTGGCACTCGCTTTTGCTAGAGGGCTCAAAATTGTAAAAACTTTACATTTATGGATTTGGAATGAACAATCATGATTGGTGGTGCATGGCCAAGAAATTTGGGCAAGTTTTGAGTCCTCAAGAGGTCAAAAACACTCAAAAAATGACCTCTCTGCCCCTATTTTGACACACAGGAAGCAGTCCTGGGAGATTGAAGTTTTGGAGTGGCAAATGGACACCAAATTGAAAACTTCCACTTGGGTTGGAAAGTAGAAAGGTAGGGATTTCTAGCAAGCTATCATGAGCTCAATTGTGACTCTAGGAAGGGCCCCCAATTCAGCTCCAAACTGGCGCAATGCATAGAGAATCAGGCACGGCACATAGAGTATTTTTTGCTTATTTTTCACTGTACAGCTCAGAAATTCACCCAATTTTGACTAGTTTTGCTTTTGGATGTAATTATTGGTCTACCATGATGTAATTGGAGGACCATGATGTAATATTAGCACATTTTTACTTGTTCTAGAGTATTCATTCACTAAAAAGTGAAAATTTTATGAATGAATCAGTTTCCTACCTTATAGAGGCAAGTTGTTTGATTGCCTAGATTTCAGTGCTTTGTTTAGAATTATTGAAACAGCTCCTATAATGATGAGGGTGACCCCTAGGGGCATGGGAATGGTTTATGATGGTCTATATCATGTATTTTTTGAGTCATTGTCAAGGTTGGACATTTGGGATTGCTTGGCACATCATTGTACATTCTATCTCTGCATTTTTGGCTAAGGAAAGACCAGGGTTTTGCAGCACTTGTTGGGATCCATGTGGCTCTATGTTTTTATGGTGTTTATCTCTATGTAATTTTAAGCTCATTGATGTTTATTTGTATCATTTTCCCTTCTCATTTCTTCTCAAGTTAAACAAATAAGTGATTAAGGTAGAATTCACTGGACTGCTATGCTCTGCCTTGAAATTTTGTTTAATTTTCAATGTTTTCATCTGTTTGAGGAGGACTCTTGAGACTCTCTTGCCCTCCTTAGCTCTTCACCAGTCTGATCCATCCATCCATTAAATCTAAAGATTCAAAACGATTGCCTTCTTTGCCCCAATCAGAACTCTGCAAAAACTAGGCCTCATCCCTGCACCCAAATTTTCCTCTCCCATTTTCCAACTCAAAACCCCCAAAAACTCAAATCAAATCCTTGTACTTCATAGCTATCCTAATATTAGTTGTTAAATTAGTCATCCCAAGCTCCATCTGATTATCTTTTGCTCAGATTGACCTGGAGAGAGCCCTCCCCTGTCCTCGTAGGGCTAGCTATGAGGCTAAGCGTGGTTTGATGTGGACCTAGAAGCTTATCTTTTCAGCCTGAGGTAAATCTAGGCTCTAACAACCTCCACCTTTTTGACCTCCTCAGTTTCCTGCTCAACCTATGCCCAATCCTAACAATAGTAAAGTAGTGCAAATGATCTATTTAACAAACTCACCTTTACCATTCGAGTACTAGTCTATTCCAGTTGGGTTCATGATATTCAATTAAGATCGGGAAGGACCATAACATCATAAAATTAGAAGCAACCTAGAGTGATTGTTGAAGCGAAAGGAGAAGAGGAAGCTCTTAACCATTCTTCGAAATATTTCACTAAGTAGCCCTTACCCTCTGAATTCTTTCCATCTTCTTCCAACCAACCTCCCTTCCCAGAGAGGCTAGTAATGGAAAGACGTGAGCCTATTTCTGAGACTAGCTTGGCATCAGAGCTTTGAAATATTTTCATTAAGATACCCTTGCTTCACACCATCAAAGAGGTCCCCATTTGTACCAATATTATTAAGGAACTCTGTCCCAAGAAACCTGGGGGGAAGATATTAGAACCCCAAACCATTCAATTTGTTGGTAGGGCGGCAAAGTTGATGACATGATGTGTGTCTATGGAAAAATATACTGATCCTGGAAACCCTGTTGTCTCAGTTCAGATTGGTAATGTCCTTGTCTCTAATGTTCTTATAGACTTGTGGGCAGCCATTAATGTCATGACTAATCAAACCGTGGATCAACTTTGGTTATCTCATCTTTGCCCTACTCCCACTGTGCTTGAATTAGCGGATAGATCTAAAATTAAGCCAGAAGGAGTATTGAATGATGTGATCATCTCATTAGATTCTTGGGAATATCCTGCTTATTTCATTGTACTTCAGCCAAAGAACCCAGTAGGAGGACATCCATTGATCTTGGGTTGACCATGGCTTGCTACAACCGATGGATATATTGGATGTCGCTCCAGTGACATGTATATTTCGCATGGAGATTGTAGGAAGAAAGTTACCTTATACCCCCTGCAAGATCCATTCAAGAAGTTCGAGATACTTTATGGTTGGATCAAAAAAATGATGAGGAGAGTCAACACATTTCCCTTATCCATCATTATACTCGGTCTTCACAAGAAGATGAGAAGAAGGTTTCTTGAATAATCTAGACACTATGCCTAATTTTGAGCTATTGAGCTAGATTTTCAGCCTAGATTTTCAAGATAATCATGATTCTCGTTCTTTTATACCGCTGCATTTGACCACCCCCTTGAGTACTCCTATGCCTGATACTACTCTTGTTGAGATTAGGCTCGGTAAATCCTTACATATTAGTTCAGATTTGGACCCATGTCAGTAGGAGCAGCTTGTGAATTTGTTGCAAAACCATCTTAGTGCCTTCACATGGGGCTATGAAGATATGAAGGGTATTCCTCCTGAAACTTGTACACATCATATCTATATTCAGGAAGGAAACTGACCTGTCCGACAACCCCAAAGGAAAATGAATCCATCTCTAAGAGATATTGTGAAGGAAGAAGTACAGAAACTCTTGGATGTTGGTTTTATCTATCATATTTCCAACAGTCAGTGGGTCTCTCCATTAGTGCTAGTACCTAAGAAATATGGAAGATGGCATATTTGTATTGATTATCGAGAATTAAAGAAAGCCACTTCAAAGATTATTTCCCTCTCCCTTTCATTGGCCAGGTGCTTGATACCCTTGCAGGAAAGAAATATTTTTCCTTTTTGGATGGATTCAGTGGTTATAACCAGATACAGATTGCACCCGCTGATCAAGATAAAACTACTTTTACATGTCCATGGGGTACATCTGCCTATAGAGTGCTTCCCTTTGGTTTATGTAATTCCCCGGCTACTTTTCAAAGGGTAGTCCTGACCATTTTTGCTGATATAGAATTTATAGAAATTTATATGGATGATTTTTCTGTGTTTGGTGATTCTTTTCACGAAGCTCTTGAAAATCTGCAGAAAGCACTTCTTCATTGTCAAGAAGCCCACCTTGTCTTGGGTGATAAGAAATGTAGATTAATGTGCAAAGCGGAGTGGTACTTGGCCATTTGATTTCTGGTAAAGGTATCTAGGTTTATCCAGCAAAGGTTGAAATCATTCTGCATCTTCCTGCACCCAAAAATCAAAGGGAAGTAAGAGGTTTTTTAGGACATGCTAGTTACTATAGGAGATTCATTGAAATTTTTTCTAAGATAGCTACCCCTCTTTTCTGACTTCTAGCTAAGGATAGTGAAATTTCTTGGACCACAACTTGCCAACATTCTTTTGAAACATTGAAGGAAACATTAGTACATGCACCAGTTTTGAGAGGTCCTAACTGGTCCCTGCCTTTTCACATTTCCTCTGATGCTTAAGATTTGGCTATTGGCGCAACTTTAGGACAAGAGGAAAATAGAAAATCCTATGCTATTTATTATATTAGTAAGAATTTGTCTTCTGTTGAATTAAATTATACAATTACAGAGAAAGAGTTTTAAGCTGTAATTTTTGCAATTAATAAGTTCAAGCACTATATTACAGGATATGAAGTATTTGTACATACTGATCATTCCATGATTAAATATTTGATGAATAAGTCATTGACTATCAGTAGAGTGACTAGGTGGTTACTATTGTTGCAGGAATTTAATATTACTATTGTTGATAGACTAGGAAAATCTAATGTTGTAGAAGATTTTCTTTATAGATTAGATAATCCTGGTGAAGCAACTCATGTTAATGATGATTTTCTAGATGAACATCTTTTTGTTATGTCAACAGATTCTCTGTGGTTTGCTAACATTACTAATTACTTGGTTACTGGGAAAACATCACCCCACTTGTCTGCTCGTGAAAAGCAGAATATTATTCATAAAAGTGTTGCATACTCCTAGATTCAAGGAGATATCTTTTACACTGGTCAAGATCTGATTATCCGAAGGTGTGTAAGAGAGGAGGAAGTGTTTGACATATTGAAATATGCTCATGATGAATTGTGTGGAGGCCACTTCGCTGATAAGCGGACTACATATAAAGTATTGCGTGTTGGTTACTTTTGGCCTTCCTTGTTTAAGGATGCCAAATAGTATGTCAGGCGATGTGATAGATGTCAACGAATGGGCCAGCCTAATTAAAGGCATGAAATGCCTTTATGCCCCCCAAGTTATGATCGATCCATTTGAAAAATGGCCTATTGATTTTATAGGGTCAATAAATCCAACGTCATTCAGTAAAAAACATATTTTGGTTTGTACATATTTTTTTACAAAATGGGTAGAAGCTAAAGCTGTTTCTTTTGTTACAGAAAAAGTTGTTGTTGATTTTCTTTTGACTGAAATCTTTACTAGATTTGGTTTGCCTAGAGAAATTGTTTCTAACAATGGTCAGCAGTTTATTTCTAATCTGGTACAGGGTGTGATGGAGCAATATAAGATCATGCACAAGAAATCCACGTCGTATCACCCGCAAGCAAATGGCCAGGTAGAATCCACAATCAAAGTGATCGAGTCCATTCTTACAAAGACAATAAATATGCATTGGAAAGACTGGGCTGAAATATTACCAGAGGCTTTGTGAGCATACAGAACCACTTGGAGAAATAGAACGGGACATACACCATATGAGATGGTATATGGAAAACAGGTTTTGTTACCAATTGAATTCTAGATCAAAACTTTCAGAACTATAGTTCAGTTAGGACTAGATCTCTCTAAGGCACAACAACAACGTCTTCTCCAACTAAATGAGTTAGATGAATTTCGTAGGGATTATGTTCAATAGAACATACTAATTCAGCAGCAACGCAAAAGGTGGCATGAGAAGTCTATTCAGAAAAAGCAATTCCAACCAGGTGATTGGGTGCTCCTTTATGAGTCTAGATTTAATATTTTTAAAGGGAAACTCCATACATGTTGGAAGGGACCTTATGAAGTGATCTGAGTATTCAAGAATGGAGCAGTAGAAGTTAAAACTATTGATGGACAAAATTCAGTATTCTTGGTAAATGGACACAGGTTAAATAAGTATTTTCAGCCACTTACCAGGAAGATTTTACATAGCAATTCGGGACGGTAGTGGTGAATGGTAATACCAACCTTTTGAAAACATGAATTCTTCTACTTCTTAAAAATAAAAAATAAAAATAATACAAAAAAAGTAAGGAAAAAACATTTTCCTGTAATTATGAAAATAAGTTCGCTGACATGATTGCAGAAGGATCAACCTGAAAACCAGCTTGCTGGCAAGAAGATCAAAAATTTCTCATAAAAAGAAAATGTTTCTTGATCTTTAGATATGCTAGTGACCACCAAGTAAAAGCAGGTTCAAAAAAAGCAACCTTTATACAATTGGGGTAATTAGCATGGATATTTTTATTCAAGTAACAATTAATTTTCGCTGCAGTTATTTTTCTTGCACCAGTGCAGGCAGACCTTCCAGAAAATTTTCTGCCTTTCTTCATATTCCACTTTCATAATATTCCCTTAGTTTTCTTATTCAATCCTAGAATTATTAACCTTCCCATATTCTTCTGAATTTACAACCTCTCTTTCTAAAAAAATCCCACTTTACCCTTGAATTTTTTTTTCCCTGTCCCACTTCTATTTATCCCCTCTTTTGGTACTATTCCTGGAATCCCTGTAACAAAATTCCTTCTCATTATGAAATTTCACTCCTCCCACTTCTTTGTTCCCTCATGAATTCATTGCAGGATCTCGCACAAAAAGAGCAAAAGGATATGCTCTGAAGCATCAAGAAAGGGCGAAGTAAATTTCCAGTATAAGTTGAGGAAGCCATGTTGGAAGTCCAACCTATATTTTATTTAAATTATCTATTCTTTTTTAGATATTATGCCTGCACTAGTGCAAGCATGTCGTCCTATATGATAACTCAAGTAGAATGGTACTAGTAGAATAACATAATTTAAGCAGTGCAATCAGACCGGTGCAAGCATTCACCCTGTCAGAAACATAGTACAATTTGTTCTTTTCATGGTATATGTCATAGGAAAGTGTTCATAATGAAAATTTATAAGAACCCATTTCACTTAGTCGATGAGTACTTGTGTTATCATATTAACTAAGAGAAAATTATTTAAAGTACAAGGTGTTTTTAAGTAAAGAATCATGATCATTTTTTAATGAATGCTAATTTCTTTTTTGAGTTATGAAGGAATGCAGAAGTGTTTAACCTTTTCTTGGATATAATTGGCCCTTTCTGCCATAATCCTATATGTCCTTCACTCGTACTGATTACCTCACCTAGCCTTTAAAATGCCACCGCAAGTACCAATCCATCATGATCCCAAAGATGTTGTGCATCAACGGCTATTTCAGTGGCATGAACGGGTGATAAGATGGAAGGCATGGTGGACAACTAGATCCCTATCTATAAGAACCAATTTTCCTGGTGTTGCATGTAAAATTATTGACTGTTCATAGCCCTTAAGTAACGATGCCACCTATTAGAAGTGAACCCTCCTCTCTCAGTCGGGTAGAACAGACTGTCGAGTATCGCAATAGTCTTGCACTATTGCAAGACTCGGGCTTTCTTTAGTTCTTGAAAATGTTTGATGGGCACGAGAGAGAAGTGGCCTTATAGTTTGCTAGAAGTTTCAAAAATGGCTAAGTGAAAATTGAGCCTCTAAAATTTGAAGTTACAAAAGAGTTTATAGCAGCGATGGCAGGCTTGGAAAATACTGGTGAGTAGTGGTTTAAAAATCAGAAACTAGAAAGCAAGCTATGGTAGCATTTTTTTGTCGACAAGAAGATGAAGGTAGATTGGAAGGAAGGAGTTCCACGCAGTGCCCCACTGGGACAGCGGCAAGAACTCCTTTTCACCCTACCAAAATTTGTAATCTATGAGGGTAGGTACTCCCACACTTTTGTATATCATTTTAGGATGTTGCAGAATTTCGAAGTTGCAGACACATCTGGTGGAGGATGAACTTCCCCTATTTTTTACTTAATATCTTGTAAAGAATGGCCAAAGGTGTGCGGGATGGACGGGTAGACCAGGTCGACACGAAGTTATATCACCACGATCTGATAAAGATTTTGGTCCACAAACAATTAGAAGTTAAAGGCATGACCTCGGGGGTGTTGTTAAAACAACTACATAAAAATACAGTTGTTGGAAAGGAGACAGAGGACCCCGCCAGCATAAGCAAGGGTCGGAGTAAGAATGAAAAGGGGAGTCCTTCTTGCACCAGTGCAAAAAGAAAACAACCTAAAAAATCAAAAGAGGAAAGGGCCCTATCTCCAAATATGAAGACAGCTAGTGCACCTGTTGAAGAGACTCCTTCTACTCCACCAATGCAGGCACAGACCCTCGAAAAAGACAACCTGTTAGTCCTTGTGAATGCAGCAAAATTTGCAGAGGTCGAAGATGACACTCTGTTGGCAGATTTCATTAAAAAGTCCCAGAAAAATAATAAAGAATATGATGCACACAAACAACCACAATCCCCATAGGGTGTCAAATCCCCTCCTGCACCAGTACAAGAAGAAGAACTAGAAGAAGCAGAAGAACAAGAAGTAAAAGAAGAAGAAGTAAGAGAAGTAGAACCAGAAGAAGAAGAAGAAGGAGAAGAGGAACTAGGAGAAGAAGAAGCAGGAGAAGAAGAACCAGAAGAACAAGAACCAAAGGAAGAAGAATTTACTGATGTAACCATGAGGGATATTGAGGTCCTTGAGGAAGACACAACCCCTGTTGAGACAGTAAAAGAAAAAGATTTGGTAGCTCATGCTGCTTGGGTAGATGAACTAGAGCTTCTAGTGTAGAACTTAGAACAACTCATAACTAAAGTGTAGGAGGATAAAGAATAGAGTAAAAGAGAATTGACTGCGGAGATCCAAAATAAGAAAAGGGAAGTTAGAGTTTGGAAGTACTGAGCTGCACCATGTTTCAAGCGGCTTAAAAAGGTGAAAAATAAACTAAAGAACATCAGAAAGAAGAAGTCTGAAACATTTTAGGCTGATGTCAGTATGCCAAAGTAGGATTGAGTTGGAATGCTAAAAGTTTTGAAGGTTGTTTGGAAAGGTAAAGAGTTGTATGAGCACAAACAACAATTTAGGGATGGGAGGATATTAGCCCCCTAAATTTCTCTATTTTTACCATTTTCCCCTTCCTAAATCATAGCCATTTACCACTATTTTACCTCTCTTATACACCCTCATCTTGCACCAGTCGAAGAACGGTGACATATTTCGTGTAAACTTTATTTTTCATATTTTTAACTTAACTTAGCATTAATTAATCATTTATTACATGATTTCTTGCTTTTAATCACTCTTTGTCACTTATCGATATCTCCAATGTTGTTTGGTAGTTAGAGTACTTACCGTGACTGCTGATCCTAGTGCAGGATCGGATCTTGCACAGTTACCAGAACAGTAAATCCTTGTAGCGGATCCGAACCTCCTTGATCACCACCTAATTTTGAGCAACTTCAACCATGACAACAAGATTGATATAAAGGCAGATGAGATCGAATCGCCCCATTTTGAGCAGCTTCAACCACGACAGCAAGATCAATCTAAAGGAAGCCAAGATCAAAACTGTGAAGAATGAAAGATGGAGATTGGCTACGGTTAGTTTTGTTAATTGTCTAAGTTTAAAGGCTGAGAAGCTAAATTTTGTGGTTGGTTATGTAATCAGTTGAAATATCTATTTTTCCCCTTGGCCAGAGATCTATATAATGTAGAATGTAAATAGGACTAAAGGAGTTTTTTGATAGAATAGAGACACAGTCAGAGAGGTGGTAAGAGGTCGCTGTATTTTTTTAGTAGCTTGAATATGGGTTGGATGATGTACTCACGCATGTACTTGTCTCAGTGAATTAATAAAAGGGAGCATTGCCTCATGTTTTATAAATCACATTTCCATATTTGAGCTGATGAATTAATTGAAGTACTAAGCATCTTTTTCATTTAAAAGGGAAACGCGTTGGTTGGTGCTATGGGGTAAAATGCACAGTGTATGGAGAATGAAAACTACCCTCAAAGGCCTTCCTGGGACCTTCGACAGATTGTAAGATTATCTACAGAAGCTACCAAGTTATACACATGTTCATCTATCAAATATAAGTTGAAAAAGTATGGGAAGAGGATTACCTCAAGTCTCCTTCTAGATTTGTTTGGAGATTGCTATGCAGCCAAGAAGAACTCCTTCAAAGACGGATTCAAGACAATTCCTACACAAAGGAAAGGAAAACACAATCACAATGTACAATATTGAAAACTAATATAAAAGTTCACAATGAACATATACTTGTATACAACTTAAACTACTTAACTCGACAAGTATCGAAATGAAAAACTCAATGAACAATGTTACCGACACTATGGAGTAGGGAACACAACTGCAGTTTTGTATTTATAATGGAAGAGTGATTATAACCATCCATTGTATCAGCCTTCCCTTGCCCCTTCTTCCTCTCTCTCTCTCTCTCTCTCTCTCTCTCTCTTTCAGCTCACTTCTTCATGTGTATGACAGTTCACAACAACTTAGTGGGCTATCCTTTCAAATGCTCTGACCCCTTTCACAATGGCCCTCTCGCTGCTTATGTAATAATTAAATTAGAGCTACCAAGCTCCTCCTAGAGTTCATTACAGAAAAGCCATGAACCTGCCCTATTTCGATATTTTTCCCATTTGCCTTCATTCTCAAATTGGAATTACCCCAAATAGTTTATTTTTGGGACTTTCCCTGCTTTTCTTGAGCAAAAGTAGGGATAAATATCTAGACATTTGTGAGCGGATTCGTTGGCTTGACCCACTAAACATCTCTTAGTTTCACTAATGCTCCCCTTGGTATAACGACTTGAGTTAGCAGGGTGACTAAAGTACTGTCAAAATTATTCTCACCTTGAGGACCCCAGTTGGTTCCAGGTAGTATCATCAAGTCTGGGTCACCAGTAAAGTCCATGCCTTCATAGGAATAGTCATCAACAATCACAATTTGGCTACAGAGCCACTGGAAGATTTCTTCGTCAAAAGAGTGCTGGATCGGTCCTCCTCCTGTGTGAGGATCGAGTGATGACCAACGACCCTGCCTTGGCTCCCTCAGATCAAAAGGATCTAAGCTCATTCGTGGGTGCATGACAGGTACCATCTCAAGGAAAAATGAGACTATGATAGTATCGTACTAGGGAAAAATTATTCTAACTCAAGTTGTTATACCAAGGGGAGCATTAGTGAAACTAAGAGATGTTTAGTGGGTCAAGCCAACGATTCCGCTCACAAATGTCTAGATATTTATCCCTACATTTGCTCAAGAAAAGCAGGGAAAGTCCCAAAAATAAACTATTTGGGGTAATTCCAATTTGAGAATGAAGGCAAATGGGAAAAATATTGAAATAGGGCAGGTTCATGGCTTTTTCTGTAATGAACTCTAGGAGGAGCTTGGTAGCTCTAATTTAATTATTACATAAGCAGCGAGAGGGCCCTTGTGAAAGGGGTCAGAGCATTTGAAAGGATAGCCCACTAAGTTGTTGTGAACTGTCATACACATGAAGAAGTGAGCTGAAAGAGAGAGAGAGAGAGAGAGAGAGAGAGAGAGAGAGAGAGAGGAAGAAGGGGCAAGGGAAGGCTGATACAATGGATGGTTATAATCACTCTTCCATTATAAATACAAAACTGCAGTTGTGTTCCCTACTCCATAGTGTCGGTAACATTGTTCATTGAGTTTTTCATTTCGATACTTGTCGAGTTAAGTAGTTTAAGTTGTATACAAGTATATGTTCATTGTGAACTCTTATATTAGTTTTCAATATTGTACATTGTGATTGTGTTTTCCTTTCCTTTGTGCAGGAATTGTCTTGAATCCGTCTTTGAAGGAGTTCTTCTTGGCTGCATAGCAATCTCCAAACAAATCTAGAAGGAGACTTGAGGTAATCCTCTTCCCATACTTTTTCAACTTATATTTGATAGATGAACATGTGTATAACTTGGTAGCTTCTGTAGATAATCTTACAATCTGTCGAAGGTCCCAGGAAGGCCTTTGAGGGTAGTTTTCATTCTCCATACACTGTGCATTTTACCCCATAGCACCAACCAACGCGTTTCCCTTTTAAATAAAAAAGATGCTTAGTACTTCAATTAATTCATCAGCTCAAATATGGAAATGTGATTTATAAAACATGAGGCAATGCTCCCTTTTATTAATTCACTGAGACAAGTACATGCGTGAGTACATCATCCAACCCAACCCATAGTCTCATTTTTCCTAAAATAGTTCCGACTCGGGTGTGTAGATGACCCAAGCAGCTGATGCAATGTGTCGTGTGTGATGACTGGCACCATCTGCGTATCGTACGTATGCTAAGGGAAACGACAACATCCACATTGCGAGAAGAATGCATGAGACAAGTACTCCACTAAATAACAAAACAATCCAATCACATCAAAAAATGGTAAGCAAAACTTATGAATACATAAAATTACAAAGCACATTTGTAGTGAAATACTAGGCACAATAATTTTTCAGATAGAGCCCATATCTGGGCTCCTTCAGTGGGATTCCTTCCCAATCCTATAGTTCATATGCCCCTGTGGGGAGGACTTTCATTATGACATAGGGACCTAGCCAAATGGGTCGAAGCGTGCATGCCTCCAAGAGGTTATCTTTTGGATGATAGAGCGATACGAAATCGCCCTCTTAGAAAGAACAAAACCTAACCTCTTTCGCAAATTGGGATTGTACCCGCTCCTTGTGAGCTTTGAGTGCCAAATTGACATCTCGACAGGTTTTATCCAACTATTTAAGCTATAGTAGGTGTTCTTCTTCAGCAGTAGGGCCGGGCATGGGTTCAACAGCTATTTTATGTGAAGGGATCAGACACTCAATTTGTCTCGCTTCATCATAAAGTTGGATCTCATGCACGAAAAACGACGGATTAAAGTCGGGCATTTCCTTGTGAGGCCAAACAAATTCATCATGGAGTTCCTCATGTAGGTAGGTGGAGCTTGCAATTTCCTAAGGACTGCGATTTTCTCGCATCTGGGTGTTTTCCACGATGCCTATCATGACTGAAATATCTATGGGTAATGACCTGGAAGTGTTGCCCATGTTTCCTTCTACATCCAAAGTTTGAATGATTGTGTATGGCAAGGAAACAATTTCTGGGAAGTCAGAGGATAGGATTTGAAGAGGCATCATGTAAGAATAAGATATCGGGACAGGATGGTGCCAATCCTCCCAATGTTGCTCTACAAAACTCATAATTTCTTAAAATAATTCGTTCGCAGGTATGAGTTGATTGAATGGATCTAAAGGAGGAGCAATTATGGGAAGGGTGGTGGTACCGTCGGTGATAACCAACATGACTAGAGATGTGGATGTGAATTGAATGCCTTGGTAGGCTGATTCAGCTAGTGACAACAACATCTAGTCTCTGAATGTGTCAAGGTCTGAAGGAGCCATTAGGATCCAGGCTTCAGTCAGTTCATGAGGAATTTATGAAAGCATGTCGACTGATTATGAAGCCTTGGGCGGCTGAAGAGGAAAATAACCCATAAGGGAAGAAGCCTTCAGTACACTGGTACCTATACTGACATAACTGTCAGTGCCACCTTCTACTAGGGGTACGGAGCCACTTGGTAATGGTGAATAATCGGGGGTGTAGAAAGAAAACTGATCCACTGTAATGATCTTTCCATCCAATGGAAATAGAATGATACGAAAGACAATGGTTATGACAGCCATCATGGCATATGTCCAACCGCGACCCAGTAATAGATTATAGTCGAGTTTCTTGTCCACAACTTCTACGTCCACCATTACTGTTTTCCCATACAATGTGATGGGAAAAATGGCTAGGTATCCTTTTGGGATAAATTTGTGGCCGTCGAAAGCTTTAAGGGAGTTCGATGGTGGGGATAGGGTTGGAGAACCCAGGGTGAGCCAACATGAAGCCGACATGACGCAGGTTGAAGCACCTTTGTTTATGACAGTTCTGTGTATACCTTTACCTTTCGAAGTGATATGCACTTGAGATGCAAGCTAGTTGGAAAAGGGAGGTTTACACTTGTCCATGTCGGAAATAGCAAGCACGAAATATGTAGGGTCAATACCTCCAATATCCAAAAGAAAAGCTTTCAGTTGGCTGGGGCATGTTTGTAATACTTCGAGCACTGACATAGCTGATGACGATTGCACAAAATCCTCTATGATATTGTAGTATTGGCCGCCACGTGTAGATTTATAGTGTGTTGTGCATCAAAGTGCCCACTTGGGGGGTCGACTTACAAAGTCCTCAATTGGCCTTTCGATATGCAGATCGTTGGGCGTCGATGGGTTTTGACCTGAGGATGGTTTTGTTGCAGGAGCAACAAGAGCTCCATAAGATTTGGCTCTTGTTGCAAGTTCTACTATTTCAAATGTGTAAATGGTAGAAGATCCTTCATCAGCTGAAGGATGTTGCGAACCATCGTTGCCTCCTTACAGGGGTTGCAGTTGGTTGGCAACGTGATTTTTCTTCTGTTGAGTAAGAAAAGGATTTCTAAGGATAGTAGGTGCCTTACAAGAATCCATTTTAGCAAGGTAGTTTGTACATTCCTGAAGATGCGAACAATGCCAAGTCGTGTGGTCTTCAACACAGAGTTTGCATGGATATCTGTTGCCTTTATCCTTTTCCTCATCAGTAGGAGCAGTGGCCTTCTGTTTTGGGTTGGGCTGCTTGGATGACTACTCTTCAGAAGGAGCATTCTTGTTCTTGCCACCGGAGTTTTGTGTAGACTGCACAAAGTTTATCGTGGTGGTAGGAAGAGCAGTCACTTTGGTGGAGGGATCCGCTACCAGCTTAGCAATGGAACCACTGAGTTGTTTTACAATGACCCCAGAGGTTGCGCCGACAATCCTGTCGGCGTGCACTCTAGGGTGCTGAGTGGTGGAAGCATTAGGGTTACCAAGAGCATGGGGGATTTTGTTGTAAAGAGTGCCAAACTATGAATAAATCAAATCTAAGTGTTGGGCACAACGTATGGATTGGTCTTCTGTGACCATACCACCTAGAGCGACATCTCTAACGATTTGTGGAAGCAAGGACTTATAGAACCAGTCGGTTAAGAGAAAATCAGGGATGGGAGCTTTGACTAACCTCTACCTACATCTCCATTAATGAATATGATCAGAGATGTGGGTGCCAGTATCTTGACAAAATGAAGTAAGGAGCTTTGTCCCAGTCTCATAGTGGATAGGTAACTGAAAGTGCTTTAGGAACTCCATCGCTAAAGCGTCAAAGGTATTTACTGACGTGCGTGGTAACTCAATATACCATTTCGCGACATTAGCAGTGAGGGTGCGGGGAAAAAGATGTAACCAGACACTATCATCCACCATAGAGTTAGAAACACACCAGAAATGATAGGTGGTGATATGGATGCCTGTATCCTCCCCTTGTTTTCTGTCAAACTTTTGGATGTCTGTTGGTATTTTATGCGGGATCAGCGGCCATTGTAAGTTGTGGTAGATAGGGTCATCTTTTAGCTTGTATAAGCCAGGAGTATCCAACGTTCCCAAAAAAGGAAGAGAGTTAGGTGCCCTTGACTCAAACCATGGTGATGACGGATGACCTAAGGAGCTCCGTGCTCCTCCCATCATTTGGTTCCCCATAGTGTACATGAGTTGCGTGGTGTAGTAGTTTCTTTGTGGTATGGTGTTGTAGAGTGGATTTCCATGAGGATTTTGATATTGGGGTATGAAATTGCCCCCAGTATAAGTGGTGCCCCTTTCACTCATTTGAGTCTATGAGTAGGGTGCCCCCATGGATTGGTTGGGAACCCCTTGTGGATTCCTGACCGACACAGAACTAACCATTTGGCTTTCATTGACATAGGGAACACTCATGTCAATTAACGACTGTCCATGCATGCCTGAGAATGGAGGGGGAACTATGAAATTCCATATCGACATGTGCATATTGGGAACCCCCCCAGATATTTGAATCTGGGGGTTGGAACTGTACATTGGCGACCGACCATATTGTTTGTAAACATGAATCGCACCCATAGTGCCACATTGAGTGTTATATGGAGCATTGTATGTGGCACTTGTCAAAGGTATGCATTGTGGCACCATAGGAGTGGAACCTGGCATCTGCTAGGTTCCAATTATAAAGGGTGTTATGTGAGTTGTTGTACCTGGGACAAATGGGATAGCGAGATTCCACATTACCGGTGTTGTGATGACTGTCGACTGGGGAAGTGGTAGAGGACCAACAATGTCTCTAAAATTCCACAACTTGTGAGTTGTTGAATGGATAGATGGGAAAGTTCCACCTACTGAAGAAGGAAGTACAGGTACCACAGGAACCATGATAGGGTTTGACGGATTTGTGAGAGGAGTGTTAAAGTGAGGAAGAAATCCTCCGATAAATTTGAATCATCGGTTGTCCACACAGATCCCGTGTGAGATTTAGGAGACTGATTCCTCAAAGATGAGGAATCCAAGTCAGTGGAATTCGACGGATCTTCCACAATGAGGGGAGGAAGTCCTAACAATCGTCTGGAGTGATGACGAGGGTCGGATGTAGCCACCGTGACTGTTAAGTTTTATCAAATAAATTTTAATGTGATATTCTTTAAAGTCTCAAAAATGATAGAACTTAGTTACCTAAAATTAAAAAGTACACTAAATATATCAATCCGCAAATAGAGGGAAAGTACCTCATCTGATAAGCACCAATCGCTGGAGATGAAACGCAGTTTCTCAATGAATAACAAAGAAGGATGGCCAAATGTACTGTTACAGCTACTCTAGAGCTTCGCTCAAACCTCAGATTAAGGGGCCAAGTAATCTTGTGAAGACGAGCACCCTCCCAAAAACTGAAGACAAAGTAGATCCATCCGTGTTAGATACCAGGACAACCCATCCCAGTGATGTAAGTACCTAGAATTTTTGGCCACTAGAGATACCTCAAATCACAAACACTACCAGGGGGACATAGTCATAGACAACATGTTGTGTGGGTAGGAAACCTGAGTCCCCGACTCAGTTATGAAATCCCCGAAGGGAGCCCCAGTACACAGAATGCCCAAAGGATTTGTAAGAGAAGGTGGGCTACCTTCAATTACAGTCTGATGTTGTCTCGTATTTTGCTCCATTGTTAGTGGATTGGTCCTGGTAATATGAGTGCAGAAGGATTTTTCACTCATTAACAACACTAGTTTTGGTTTTCAACCTTGGGCAGTTCACTCACATGCTTATCCCAAGATCCTAGCCTAGCTAATGTTGGTTTTCTTAAAAGGGTAACTAATTTATTTTAAGGTAAATTTTAAGTGTACTTGATTATTTGTCTTTGGTAGGAGTGTTGACATATGAATATGGTGAGACTCTTGACTCAATAAATCATGCAGAACAATGCTCTAAAAAAATTTCAATCTTTATGTAAACAAGTCTTATTATACATATTCATCTTTTCACATATTCATAGATTCGTCTATGCATATAAATCCATTCAACACTTGCATAACCAAAAGATTCTTTTTCCAATATTTCCTAACAACTACTGAAAACCAAAATGAAGCATCTTACAACTATTTCGACAAAAGGATGAACACAATTTATCAGTCTTTCTTTAAAAAAAAATGTATTTTAAGAGAGAAAAACTAAAAGTTTTTCCTAAAAATAAACTTTCAGGACACCAAATTTGCTAACATAATATAGTTGCAGATCTTACTTCAGCCCATGAGAAAATCCCCCCCCCCCCCCCCGCTTTTGGTCCATAGGCACTACTAGAAATCATGGAAATGGGAAATTAATGCTGTGTTTCAGTGTAAACAAAGAGTTAGTTGGTCCACTAACACTCCCTGTACATAGGCACAGTGCTTTATAAAGCTCTGTTTAGCCTGGTAACCTACGTTAGTGAGGGAAATTGCTCAAACAAAGGGTCTTTAGGATCAATTTCTGAGGAGAATGCAAACTAGTAGGATGTAACAAGATAGTTGGTTTATCATAAAAGGCTTTGAGGAAGTAGGGAGCTCTTAGAAGAAAGAGAAGAACTAAGAGGAGTCCGGGTAAACCGAGAACTAGATGTATAGTCCCCAACGACATCACCAATTCTGCTATGGGGTAAAATGCACGGTGTATGGGGTAAAAGGCCTTCCCAGGACCTTCGACAGACTGTAAGATTATCTGTAGAAGCTACCAAGTTATACACATGTTCATCTATCAAATATAAGTTGATAAAGTATGGAAAGAGGATTACCTCAAATCTCCTTCTAGATTTGTTTGGAGATCGCTATGCAGCCAAGAATAACTCCTTCAAAGTCAGCTCCAAGACAATTCCCGCACAAAGGAAAGGCAAACACAATCACATCATACAATATTGAAAACTAATATAAGAATGCACAATGAACATATGCTTGTATACAACTGAAACTACTCAACTCGACATGTATCGAAATGAACAACTCAATGAACAATGTTACCGAAACTATGGAGTAGGGAACAAAACTGCAGTTTTGTATTTATAATGGAAGAGTGATTACAACCATATGTAGTATCAGCCTTCCCTTGCCCCTTCTTCCTCTCTCCGTCTCTCTCTTTCAGCTCACTTCTTCAAGTGTATGATAGTTCAAAACAGCTTAGTGGGCTATCCTTTCAAATGCTTTGACCCCTTTCAAAATGGTCGTCTCGCTGCTTATGTAACAATCAAATTAGGGCTGCCAAGATCCTCCTAGAGTTCATTAGGGAAAAAGTCATGAACCTGCCCTGTTTTCAAGCTTTTTCCCATTTTCCTTCATTCTCAGATTGGAATTTCCCCAAATAGTTCGATTTTTGGGACTTTCCCTTCTTTTCTTGAGCAAATTTAGGGATAAATATCTAGATATTTGTGAGCATATTCGTTGGCTTGACCCATGAACATCTCTTAGTTTCACTAACACTCCCCCAGATCTAATAACTTGAGTTAGCAGGGTGACTAATGCTCCTTTATGCTTGGTAACAAGCTTTATAAAGCAAGTTAGTAGTGCAAAACCAACGTTAGTGTGGATTCAAGGCCTACAATTGTGGTCTTTACTTCAGTCATGCTATCTTTCACCTCTGAGTTGATGAGGAGGTCATTTTGTCCTATAACAGTTAGTTAGGGCCCAACCAACCCAGCACATTTACCCTATTTCCTGTTTGCTGTAATTTGTGTTTATATTGTCAAGTGTGATTTAATTTCAAGCACATGCATTCCTATCTAAGTGAAAGGAGATCCATTGTCTGAAGTAGATCAATTTCCTTTGCTGCACTTGATTTCAAATTGGTTTTCCCTGCCTGGTCCAAGGAGGAGAGATAAACCTGCACCAGTGCACGTTGGTGTGATGTTTCCATTTTTGCAGTTCTATTTTGTTAGTTTTCCTCGCCTGGTCCAAGTAGGAGAAATGAACCTGCACCAGTTCATGCTGGTGTAATGTAGCAAGCCTTCTTAGTCTACTTACCACAATTTTCTTTCTTTCATTAAATGCTTTATGACCCGATAAATGTATATGGATTGTTTCTTTATTCCTGCTCTTTGTCAAGATCAGAAACATTCATTTTTATGTGTGCAATTTGATTTAGCAGTATAATAGCACTTGCAATAACTAAGCACTCATTTTAAGAATTAAATGTTAAGTACAAGAAGCTCTAATCTAGTGCAAGAACTAGTTTCTTGTCACGGTATCTGAATGCTTTGAACCTGGAAAAGTTCAATCACTTGTAGGAAGTAAAAAGCCTTTAGTAAAGACACCATTTATGCCTTCTACATAAATCTTTGTTCCTGCACTAGTGCAAGTAGACCGCAATAGTGCAGGACAGATTAATGCAAGAAGGAAATCTCTAAAGGAGCAGGTTTAAGGGCCCATCTGATGTGACTGCTAAGTGTATCTGCTAAGGAAAAACACACACTCAGTAGTTAAACAATAATTATCTAGAGTGATTTCCCTTTATTTTTAATTCCCTCTTGCAAATGCATTCTTCCTTGTTCCAGTCTTAGATTATTTTGATGGTTCAAGAAGCCTTTTTCTCTTTTTAGTTTGATTCTACAATCTTTCCTTTAAAGAAAGTAGGGATTTATATTATAAATATTCATACCATCTCTAGCATTGCCTGTGCTTCGTCTCTAAGTTTATGGATCCCCTGGGTTGACAAATTAAGTGTTGAATATTTTGCTTAAGTGTACTTCCTGCACAACGCATTGGTCAGAAGTGACCCCACTATCCATGCAAGAATGATGGAGGAGGCTGACGAATAACAAAGATTAATTGTAGTAAGATTTGGAAGGTGTGACAACTTAAGTCCTAGATCGGTCCCACAGTTTAGTGTAACAATGAATTATTTTCTTTATTATTATAGTTTGGATTGCACTACCTTTTATGTGTGTAGATTGAATGAGTGATGGTTTTCACGAGTGTCATGAGAGTGGTTGAATAACAGATTACATAAATATTTATTAGTTGTGTGATTGTTGCTACTATTTCTATTACATTTAATTTTGTCTGTAATTGAATTAATTACAATAAGTTTTGGATGGTGTGGCAACTTAAGTCCTAGACCGGTCCCTCAATTTAATGTGGCAGTGAATTATTTTCTTTGTTGATATGGTTTGGATTGCACTTCCTTTTATCTATCCAAATTGAACGAGTGATGGTTTTCAGGAGTGCTATGGGAGTGGTTGAATGACATATTACATAAATATTTATCATTTATGTGATTGTTGTTAATATTTTTGTTATAGTTAATTTTGTGTGTAATTTAATTAATTGCATTAAGATTTTGATGGTGTGACAACTTAAGTTTTGGATTGGTCCCTTAGTTTAGTGTGACAGTGAATTATTTGCTTTGTTGTTACTGTTTGGATTGAACTTTCTTTTATGTGTGTATATTGAATGAGTGATGGTTTTCATGAGTGTTGTGAGAGTGATTGAATGATAAAGTAGCTTATTTTGTAGTATTTCTTTGCATTGAATCTGTGTGGAGTGTGCAACAACTTTGTTGATTGCTGAGAGTATGTGTACAACAAATTTGAGTTGATATTATTTTATACTAGTCATCATCTA
This sequence comes from Pinus taeda, assembly GCA_000404065.3. Lineage (NCBI taxonomy): Eukaryota > Viridiplantae > Streptophyta > Pinopsida > Pinales > Pinaceae > Pinus > Pinus taeda. The sequence goes on along the minus strand of APFE030566781.1, from coordinate 49,838 downwards.
CCTTAACATAGACTTTCCACGTCAGTGTTATAAAAATTAAATCCTACTTGGATCGATAATTAAATCTAAGAGTGAGTCGACCAACATTAAAATGACAAAAATATAAAAATAATGAAATTAATAAAGCTTCTTATTCAAATCATTGTGATATACGAGCATTAATATCTTATTAACTTTTATGTCTTCATGAACATATATTGATACAAAATGAATGGAAGAAGCATTCAAGTAAACCTAATTCTTTCTGCCAACAATTCATACCATATCTTAAACACTTTAATGATACTACAAAAACTAATTTGTATTGACACAAATAATACTTAAGCATTTCAAAGTTTAGGATATAAGAATCATCATTTTTTAAAACTAGGATTACAAATAATTCTAAAAATTTAGAAGTCTTGGTCATTAACGTCTTTATCTGCAACAATGTCATCTAATGTATCATTGTCAATTTTCATGTGATATTTCATATGATCCTCCTCTTGACTTGCATCATCTTCATCATCATTGAAATCTGAATGTAGAACATCCATATTATTATCAGATGTATTTGGATCATCATTTTCTATACCATCCATATTTTTGTCTTCCATAACATAATGTAACTCTATATTGTTGTCTTGTTGTGCCTGAACATAACCATCTTCAACATCATCATGGATGTCAATTTCTTCAATATTCTGTAATCCCTCTCTCTCCTTTTGCTGGCCATCATTGTTTTTCTCAGTATCCACTAATGCATCATCAAATACATGGCTTAATCTTGGATCATAATGTATGATAAATATCCATTTCATGTCTAGAATATCTTCATTGAAAAAAACATGCACTTGAACGAGTACATACATATATTACATGTATGTATAACAATTTTATTGATTAATAAACACATGTATATATTCTGAATAAGCAATGTATAAATAGATTATTGATCACTACCACTTCTAATTCTTTGAGTTCAAGAAATATTTGCTCATAATGAATTGGTAGAACAAGTGGTTCCTTATCCTCTGGTAGGAACTTTGAGGAATCTATAGAAAACAATACACTATGGGTATCATGTCTTAGTGTCCTATCAAATGCTTCATAGTATCTACACTTAAAAATATAACATTTAAAATAGTGGTAATCCAACTCAGTAATTTCTTGTATTTTCCCAACATATTGTAGATTCCCTTCAATAATATTCTTATCTTTTGCATTTAATCGATTGGATTTCTTGAATTAAACCATGATGCCAAAATCGAAGGATTTTTTCTTTACATCTACATGTTCTACACGATAATATTGAGCATATTCTTTGATTGTTGGATATTTCATTTCTTGTGAAAGGCCATTTATTTTGGTTAAAACAAATATAATTATGAATATTGAAATAGTTAATAGCGTCAAAATTGTAAGGAAACAAAATTATGTAAAATTCCACCTGTACCTTTCTTTCACATCCTTTGGAAATTTTGATTATATCTTCTGTTATGCTTGAATCTATAACTACATCTTCTATTAGATTTTGAATTTGTTCAGCAAACCATTCTAATGTGAAATCTTTGCCCCATTCTCATTACCTATCAATAGGAAATTCGATATTCCTTGGGTTCGATCTCTTAAAATGTCTCTTCGCTTCTAACACTTCTTCTCTTTTTTTATGATACAAATCAATCCATTTGTTCATAAATTCCATGTGGTACAGAATGAACTTGTAGAGTATAGAACTTTCATCTACATGCTTATTTCAAACTGCAAAGGCCATGTTGTTAATTTGAAAAATAATTACAGAGTAGATTAATGATCACAATGATCATGAGTTTACTTAATAATTTATACTTGAACACCATTAGATTATGGTTTTTCTCCATCAATAATATATAATAATTGTTATTCATCCCATAAACATGGCCTATTTTCAAAATCCTTACCAAAGAATTCACATAGGAATACACATTATTCATTCAATAAATACCCTTCAACAATGCAACCCTTTGGATGTGCCTTTTGTTGAACATATCTTTTTAGAGTTCTCATATATCTCTCAAAGAAAAACATCCACATCAGTGATAAACCCACCAATTCAATGTCATCAACTAAATGTACAAGTAAATGGAAATGTAGCTCCATGAAACTTGTAGGGAGCTCCTTCTCAAATACACAAAATTTGTGCAACTTCCTTCTTCCATTTTGGCACTTCAAATTCGTGGATCTCCTTGGATTTCACCCACCTAAATAAGAATACTAAATTAGTATGAACATTTAAGCAAAAACAAAAATGCAATACAATATCTCTACGTCTCTCACACATGAACATACCATACCACATACCATGAAAATGATGACAATCAACTTATGGCATTTCTCAAGTCAATGGTAATACATGGATCCCCACTAATTTCCAGTGGCATGATATGCTATCAAACACATTTATCAATGATCATCATTATTTATTTTTGTCACACAGTAGAATATCCAATTATATTTAGTGCCTAATCAATTTTACCAATAAATGTTAAATATTGATGACATATAATACCTTCATAAAAATATGAAAATCACATGTTTTAAATCCAGTGAGATGTTCATCAACTGTAAAAGCTTTATTTAACGATGAACCATAGCCACTAGGTGTCCTTATTGAACGTATGCCATTTTTTAGTTGGTCTAGCTCTTTCTTTTTCAAAATCTATGGAGATTCTGCATATTTTTCATTTTCGTTGTTTGGCCACATATGTTTTCTATCAAATTTGGTATGCAAAAGAGAAATATCTCTCCTCGAAGACAAGGTTTACTTCTATTTTCCTGCTATATGTGAAGACAAGGTTTACTTCTATTTTCCTGCTATATGTCAGAAAGTTGAATATGTGACATTTTTGAATATGTGCATGGCATCTAATAGGTGAGATATTAATAGATCCTTCCAATATTGGAACTCATATAATATGGATTTCCTTTTCATACCTTCTAGCATCTTAATTATGACTTGTTCTGGTTCTTCAATAAAATCACTCCCATAAAAAAAATCCTACCAAACTTTCAATTCAACATCTTCATACTTCTTAAGCCAATTAGTTGGACCCATTATCATGGGAGGGCCTCTATTTTCAAATTTTCAATAAAATTGATTCTTACGGTGGTTTCTAAACCTATGATCTATTGGTAGAGAAATCTTGTTGTTTTCATAAATAAATTTATCAAAATCTTTAGAATGCCACCCTTGAAATTGTTCTGCACATCGTGGACATGCAAATATCCCCTTTGTTTGAAGCCCTGCAATTCAATAAGGTTAATAACATCAAAATAATAGCATAAATCTAAGTATGAAAGTTAGGATGACAATAAATTATGAGTGTAAATAGGTAATTTTGTTTATCTTACCAGAACAAAAGCCAAGTCTTAGGAAATCATGAATAGTCCAACATAACACACCATACAACATGAAGGACCTATTTCACATAAGACATGATATGTCATACATTTGTATGCCTTTCGATAACACTTTCATCTCATCAATAAAAGGCACAAGATAAACATCCATGTTTTTAACTTGATGTTTCCTTGGAACAATGAGAGTCAAGATCAGGTGCTCCTTTCTAACACTTATCCATGGGGGAATATTGTATACTATCAATATGACTATACAAACACTATAATTTGAACTCATGAAAGAGAATGGGCACACTCCATCAATTGAAAGACCAAACTTGATACTACGAGGTGCATCTTTCAATTTTGTTGGTAATTTTTCCTCTATGTGCTTCAATGCTTTGGGGTCAGCTGGAATTCAAAAGAATCAATATTTACTCCTATTCTTTGTATTCCAATCCATAAGTTGTGAAAGTGACTTGCAACGAAACATTCATTGAAGTCTAGGTATCATTGGCATGTGATGTAAAACCTTATTTAGAATTGTAGGACGTTGTACATCTGTACGGTATCTTTTCTCTTTGCATACAGGGTATTCTACCTTATCTTGATATTCATATGTATATAAAATGAAATCATTTTTACATGAATTAATTTTCTTATATTCAATCTGCAATTCAACCAACAACTGACACGACTCTTTGCAAATTGATGGTAACACATTCTCTTAAGGAAATATTTTAGTTTTTAGTGCCTTGTAAGATTTCCAAATATTAGATCCATTGAATGTTTGACTTATGATTAATATGTTTGATATGTAAATATATATTATGAGTATTCATATACAATATATGGCATTAAAATATCCTTATATAAACATAAATGAATTTGATGAATGTTTATGAATTACGTGCACCAATTGACAATTCATTGTACGAAATACATTTCAACTCACTTTAGTAGGGTGGTGAATCATTTTTCTAACTAACCAAATAGTGACTTGTTTTCTAATAATATTAATGTGCATGTTAGTTTTGAAGTTCTACTTTCACTTGATTTGAACATGGGTGTCTTTGTTGCTTGCTTAATGGAGTCTTTTAGTAGGTTGTTATCATCAACATTGCGTTGGTGGTAATTACCCCTGTTGTCATCATTATTGTTAACCATATGATCATTATTTCCATACTCAAGGAACCTTGTAAGAATTTCATACAATCCTTCTTCATGCACTGCATTTTCACTGTCATGATCATCATCATTAAGTCTACTAGGTAGCCTTTCTTGAGTGTATTTGAATCCCATTCATTATTCAAATTTATTAGGGGGTAGAGTTCTCTTTAAATATGCTCTTTTTGCCCGGTTATGGTTTAAAGGATGGTTTGGATTATCCTGTCTAAATATTAATAGCCCATTTGGAACAACTTGGGTATTAGTAACTAGTGTTTCATCATCATTTTCTACCTATCGAAAAACACAACCATTATTTAATGTTTGGCAAGAATTGGATAAATCATAAATGTATCAATTTCAAATAAATATAGTCAAATATCGTTTAAAATTCCCGATCCCATGTATTATAGTCTTGACCAACCTCTTCTTCAATGCAATTATTTGTTGTGTCTGAAATATCCATTCTCATATCCTCTTCCACCCACTATGTTCTTCATGATTGAACAATTTTAGGTCCACACCCATGTACATATGTTTTTTTTCTTTTGCTAGTTGAATGCTTAGACTATGCACTCGTTCCAATCTCCATATAAAATATAAACAACATGCATTAATTTATTCCAAGGTTGGATAATACAATATAAATTTTAATAATAATGTGAAAAAATGATGGATGTATCACAAATTCTTCCTAAGTTAATTCAAAATTTGATTACCTGATATCTTGCGACATCCATTGTGTCCTTATTTGATATGACACGATCTGTTGCCATGTCCTTGTCTTTCCCCTATAATACATAACATAGTAAATGATGTTTATTATAGAAATTATATCATTTCAACAAATATGCTATCCAACACAAAACCTCACTTTAGTCATATATTTTACATATCGATATCATGTTGTAGATTTGAAGAAAACAACAACATATTTTATATAACTTTATCTCGTCTATGTTGTAGCATTTGTGAATTCATAAACTCCATCCTCCTTTGGTTGAGGTTCTTTTGTCTTCTTACCTTTATTGTATCTGCATATTTCATATATGATTCTATGGCCACCAACTTTCCTCTCATTGATTTAGTAGGTCTATATCATCCATGTCCTTCATCCATGGCCTCCTCTAGATCTTGTCATACACAACAATGAAATATTTCACATAACATCTATGCACCTCATTTTTTCTCCATCTATTTTTCTAAATGCATAATTGATTTAAGCTCAATTGGTTTTCACTACACCTTTCTAACTAAAATGACCCTATTTTCAATATATACCCTTTTTGTTAATTTCTAATCCTAATATGGTGACATGACAAAACTCTTATAAATATTAGATGAGGATTATGAAAACTAATGGACTAGTTTTTTATTTTTCATATTTTCGTTTAACTTAATTCAAACTGTTCATCCACAATTTTAAACCACCAAATATCTGTATTTTTGTATATTTAAAAAAACTCCTTTGACCTTATATGTTAGAGAATATACTATTTTCAAAATTTGATTTTTAAGACTTATAAATGAACTCAATATATAATATAATAATTAACATATGTTAACTTGTGGATGAAATGTATTTTCAACACCACCATCCACCCTATAAAGGAGTAAAGAGTGAGTGTCGAGATCGAAAATGTTTGTGTTACATGTATACATAATCACTAAGCAACATAACCTTTAAAGTTGAAAAAGTGTGTACATAACTATTGTTATCACAAGACCTAGCCCTGATTGGCTGCTAATAGGAAGACCTTGTGTAACTCTTTCAGACCTACTTTTGGTTGAGACTTAGCCTCCTCAACCTAAGAGGGCTCTCTCACTAAATTAAAGATTTTGATAATGATTAAGATGGATAACTCTTCGAAACAAATGAACAAGTGTAAAAGGTTGAAACATAATTAAAAATATCCATTGGGCTTATGGAGTCAAACATGCTTCAGTATTGACAATAATGTTAGCTTTTTTACATAGAAGTCAGGGCATGAGAATTCATCATATAGAGAATATACTAGAATAATATAGGACCACACAATTTATAAATGTATGTAGGAAGTTAGAGCACAATCAGTAATTTCTAAGTAATCACACATTCATACAACTGTAGATAATGAGAGGAGGAAAACACAAGACATTCTGAACATTGAATTCCTTTTGGTTCCTGAGAAGCAAAGCCAAGTACTGTATTATTGAAAACACAATATTACACAAAGCACAATATAAGAGTTTCTCTGAAAAATCTTCAACCCTCTATACATTGATTTTCTCCTATATATAGAGTGATTTCCATAACTATGATTCCTCCTCCAGCAAGAGGGGAATTCGAATTGTTCCTATTATGACACATATTCATGTTTAAAACTAACTATTAAATACAATTGACTATTGACTGATAGTTCTAGAAACCTAAAACAATTAGGAGTATTCCTCATCATGTTGGTAGTAGCATTGATTACAATTCAAGCTCGTTCTTTGACACATGGACTTCTTCAGCTTAACTGTGGTGATGGTTTCAAACTACTTGTTGAATCTTAATGCCTCATCCCCATATTGTTCCTGGAAATTAACAAGTTGTTCCTGTTTTTCTGCTTTTGGCCTCCACAAGGATCTTAGAGATCAATTATCCCTTTTGTTTTTCTTAATTGCATAAAAGTGCATTGGATTATTTTGTTTTCCATGCTAGGTGGACCTTGCTCATATATACGTGTTAAGACAAAAATTCTTTAATGGTGCTTTGAAACATTATGAATCAATATTAGCTATGAAATGATGACCATTTTCACAACATGAGTTTATGAATGTCTTTCCTCTACTTGCTTTGCCTTTGTTGGATATGTATACTTTGTAAATGATCCTTTTTGGAAACTCCTCCTCAAAAATAATTCCCTTTATATCTCAAAATTGGTCCACCGAATTATAATATACAGCTACAACAGTTTCGTAGCATGCTACCAAACTGTTGTGCATTAGGCATCACCTACAGCAGTTTCGTAGTGTGCTACGAAACTGCTGTGTAATTTCAAAAACACAACTTAGGATCAAAATTTTACTTTCTTGAGTCTTTCTTTTTTCTGTAATGGCTTTTCCAACCACCACGAAGCTGTTCAAACTGAATATATAGACACCATTCTTCAAGGTAAGAAAAAAGGTAACTCATCAAAATTTAGGACTTGGCCTTACTTGTTGTGTGATTTCTTTTAGCTAGGATGTCCTTCATGCTGGTTCAGTTGTATCTTCAGATCCTCGATTTTCCTCTTCATACTTCTGATTCCAGCTCTCAGTTTTGCATTAACCCTTCTGATGTATCTTCCTTCTTTAATTGTAGGGATTGTCCAGGTGTAGTATTGAGCATGACAATTGACCACTTCAGGTATTGAAATCATTTTATCTTCCCATAGAGCCTCCATTTTATGAAAATGAGCTTCCTTGATTGCATGTTTCCTTGAGGATTTTCTCAGTTTGGAAATTTCAAGATTTTCCAACTTCAATTTCTCTTTCAATTCTTCAAAACTGCACTCCTCATGCTGAGAGATGACTGCCTTACCTCTATCATTTTTATGCAGCTGCGATGATGTTTCTGTTGCAGTCATAGGTCCTTCATAAAATTTTGTTACCTCCCCGGTTTCACTTGCTTTAGGCAGCACCTCTGGTATCTCTTTTGAATGCCTTGTCCTAGGTCTTCTTGGCTTAAAAACAAATCCAGAGATTTGATCATCAAATTTGAGATTTTTAGAGGTTTTGGCTCTTTTGGTTTTGTCTTTACCTATTTCTATCAAATCTGGTCGAACTAGAGGAGATTCTTCAATGTCAATTGCTTGAAGAAAATCATTTAGACTTCCCTTTGAAACCAGGGTTTCCTTGGTAACCATTATCTTGCCCTTTTCTTTAGCTAACTGGCTCCTGGTTACTCTTCTTCGGGCCGTTTCCCCTGTGGATTGTTCCTGTAGTTGTTCTTTGACCTTGCCTTTCTATTTTTGCGCCTGTTGGGGTGTATCTCGGATTACTAGTGGTCTTGTGGGCTCCTTTACTTGCTTCTAAGCTTTCAACTTCACAAATCTTCTGATCTTGTTTCTACATGATGACTAACTGTTGGTGGAGAAATCTTCGTAGCTTGAGGACTGAGACCCGTCTCGTCCTTCAAGCCAGACATAAACATGAACATGGACCATTCCCTATCTATTTTCTGGAGCTCATGTAAAATTATCAACTTAACTAAGTTGTGAGGAAACAATGAGGTCTCACAGGCTTCCTTCTTCAATTGAACCTTGTCACACATTTTGCCCAAGCTATGAAACAAATAGAAAGGAAAATAAAGAGATATCTTTCTAGTGAAACGAAGAAGAAGCTTGAAGTGATAGGAATACAACTTATGATACCTCCCTTTACAGGTGAAGTATATCTGTATGCATGTAAGTAAATTGGTATATGAATCTTTGACAAAAATCCTGGGCACTGACTTGTTTAAATATGAATCAATGAACTCTGGCTTCAAAAATTCCTTACATGGAGTCATATCAAACTTGAAATTTTTGAACCACCTCTCCTGTCCCCTTGGAATTTCAGTGACTATAGATATAACCTCTTGGGAGATGGGTAATTCGAGCACCCCAACTTTCAAATTCAATCCTGTGAAATTTAAAGAGAATTCCCTAGTGATTTGCATGTGGTGTCCTTGAAGTTTCTCACAAAATCTCCAACAGCCAACCTGTTTGAAGGCTTGTTCAACTTCATTGTTCTTTAGAATAATATCTAAGCCTTCGGGTTTGTTCCTCAGACACCTGCCTGACCTATGATCTTTTCTTTCTGTAGACCCCTCCATGGAATTCCTGCAAAGTGACAATTAAAGAAGCTTGCACTGTCTTAATATCAAACACTGCCTCACTTGAAATGGTTAAGCTACCTCGATTGATCTTCAAAAGAGTTATAATTTTGAATGCCTGCCAATTTGCTCCTCACGCATGAACTCAAACATAATCATGATTGTGAACACTCGGATCTTTTTCGAAACTTGCAACCTGTGTGTACCAAGACACTTAACGACCTAATGATTAGGATAAGCGGTTGAATTGATAGGAAAAGTGTATGGGCTGACAACTGATGATGTAAAAAAAATAATGGATTATGATAGATTTGATAGCTAGATGAGATTATGGCGCAGCCAGTGCAAATTCTGGGTTTTGCACTACAAAAACACCTAGAGTGGGTTTTGCGCTACTAAAACTCCTAGATAGTTTCGTAGTGCATAAGAACTTTGAAACAATATTGACATATGGAACTTAAGTGTGTAGTGGGACCAGTGATGGGTGAGAATGGAGTGTTAGCCTTCTTTAACCATACCAATAGGACTCTTTTCTAGAACCTAGACACTAAATCAACCATGGAAAAGAACTAGACCAGGACTAACACTAAACCTTTGCAATAAAACTGATGTTCAGAACTTAGAAATTGTTTCTTAAGTGATAACAACTATAACTAGTGGATTGTTACATTGTGATTAATTGGCTATTAAAATAAAATTAGAAAGTTTGAATCACACCAAATTCATTAGTGGGATAGGAAAATGGGACATAAAATACCCTTCATTGCAGGGTCAAAACACCATTTATAGGGCTTTACATGAACCAACATTTCATCTTATCCCATGTGCCTATGTATATTCCATATCCAATAGTGGTATTCAAGTAAACCTAAAAAAAAATTACAATAACATGGAAGCCTTCGACATTGACATTGTAAAGTTCAAAGATGACGATGAATACATATTAGACCAAATAGAAAAATTGGAAAAAAAAACCTCGCCAATCTATAATTGGCATGAACAATGGATAACCTATTGTGTATCTTGACTATTCAACCAAAATAATGTAATACATTCACCATATTTCCATTCTCATAATCACCATTTGAAAATTAAGGGAGCTTTGAAGTTTTGTGCGAAGTTGGCACAGATCACGGTTGGAGCAATGTGTTGAGGCTATGAAAGAAAATAACTGATCTATTGGATCTTTATAGATGGTGGGTAGATATATTGATACACCTCTCATCCCTTGTTGTGTATTTCATTCAAAAACATTTTATTTGTGGGTGTGGTTCAACCTCTAGCAGTCACGAAATGAATTTGTGCATCTCATTCACCCCCTATTAGTGACAAAAATCATACCCTTGTCCATCCATTTTGCACTACTGTTGTTTAATGAGAATGGATTTTCCATAGTGTGGAGAAAAAAAATCGTCGTAGGACGCCAAAAAATGTCAAGTAGCAACAGAGGGAAATGAGTAAAGGGATTTTATTCTTACAAGAATGAGGTATTTCATATTCAATTAATAGATTTTCACATGTTTCCATTACTTATTTGAATTGTATATTTTAGTTTTTAGTTTCAAAATTATAAAAGAATAAATTAGCATTTATTTTTTTATTCAATTTTAAAACAATTTTTTTATTGTACATATATAGGGACATGATAGTGAGAAACTGAAAGGGGAAATCAATTCTATATTGGGGGTAGAAGTAGTGAATAACTTAGAAGGTATTCTTTCCATATACATGGAAGAACGTACTAAAGAAACTCAAATAGACCAACCAAAGCAACCCTATCAAAGGGAATCAATTGATTCCCCATCAACCCTTGGATCGAGCAAAATATCTAGGAGAAAATAAATCACAATAACCTCTAATAATGTGGAACAAGGAACAGAGATGTCCAATGTCATACCCACTCCTAGGACACATATTTATTTCACCACTAGTATAGGTACTTATATATCTTACATTGGTATATACGAAACCAAGATAGAATATGATGTTGTCTATGGGGAAATCAGAATGACAGATGTCAGGAAAGTGTTCCATCACAGGTTGAAGGAATCATGCCTTCAACACTTCAAATAGAATCTACATATTCCATTATCTAAGATACCCATACACCTTCAAAAGGCAGTCATCGATGATATGCCAACTAAATTTTGGATAGGCTGGTCAGTAAAGAAAGTATAAAAACAAATGACTCAAAACAAAAAGAGATATTGTTGCAACCAAACAAAAAATATAAAACAAATTCCTCTCAAGCTAAGGGACAAAAGAAGGAAAATGGTTGTAAGTTTGAAAGTATGGAAAGAGCTCATGAAAGCATATAATAGAGAAGATGCTTGGAGGGAGTATGAAGAGGAGAGAATACAAGTATTTAAATTTGGTCATAAGATCATTTCAAATTCATTAAATTATTTATATATTTTACCAGTGCATAATTAAATTGAATTAGTCTATGTTTCACGACAAGGACTCAAATGCCATGTTTTCCAAATATCATGCCACACATCACAGTGGCCAGACAGGTTTAGAAGCCTTAGCATGCAAATTTATGAGTATATTTAGTATCTTAAATTATATATTTTCTTAATTTTGTACAAAAAAGTAAATAACTGGATATTAACTACTTTAAATCAATGTCTAGCTTCCATGTTTTGAAAACAACAATAATATGGTCATTATACATCACAAGTGGAATTCGATATGATGCAAGACAAAAAGTGGCCCTATTGTGTTATCTCGATGGACAACAAGGTATCATTAGTTGAATTTCAATAACATAGTTCTATATTGCTATTTTGATATGTCAATTATAATTTCTTGTGTTGATTTGTTTATCTATGTGTAGCTTGAGTTATTTTGTGCTCCCATCAGTCATGGCACCCTTATAAATAACCAACCTTTAATTATGATTAAGTCCTTAGAAATCAATATCCAATCATGGCTTTATCAAGTCCTTTCCCAAAAACCCTAGGCCAAAGGACGGATGAAAGACCATGTAATACATAACTAATAGACAAAAAAACATATTACATGGGATTGATTATATATTCTTGCATTGAGAGAACATTACATGGGATTGATTATAAACCCAAGATACATATTTTGGGGAGTAATAGATGATTGTCTTGGAAAGTAGGAAGCCTTGTGATGAAGAGCACTTGATAGTTGCAACCCATGCTTAGATAGTGCACCACTTGAGGATTGGTGTCTTGACGTGTATACCTTGGAGAGAGAGAAATTCACTTGGAGACCTTATCTTGTGCATTAAATTAAATTTCTTGTTTAAGTAGTCAACTTTACCAATGTTGGCCTCCATCACCTACTCTACATAGAGGGAATAAAATGTCTTTGTCTACACTATACTCATTATTCCATCTATATAATTTTCATCGATAGTTCTTAGTGCTTGTGTGATGCAATAAAAGGAAGGCTTAGAGTTTGTGATGTGAAGCTTAGAGAATAAATGAAGATGAATGCTATCACTAGGGATGATCTTGAGTCTTAGCAATTATCTACCTTAGGGTAGGATGAAGCGTGTGTTGAGGTCTAATTTATTTATTTTTGTTAGTGATATATATATATATATATATATATATATATATACTGAATGAATTAAGAATATACGTAGGGTCATGGCTATTAAAATAGGGAAATTTAAGATGTAGGCCTTTGTTGGAGCCTGTTTTAACTTTCAAGGCCCAGTTTGAAGGAAAGGAATTAAAACGCTATAGGACACTTCCCTTTCTAGTCTTATGGGGAGTATCGTTAGCACACAACTTTGTGATTTTCAAAACAAAATTCATCCTACATTCTACACTACAACAAAAGTATCTTCACTATTCCATCTCTATCAAAACCTTATTAATTCTAAAACAATTAGACAAGTGGGGTAGGTAACAATAGACCTTTAGATGCAATGTGAACTAGTTTTTGGAGAAATTAATGAATAAATTCAACTGGCCTAGTTATCTATGATTACAACCTTAAAAATTAATGTTCTTGTATGGAGAGAAGAACATAAATAAATCCAAGGTTTAAATCATAAGGCTAAGAAAAATCTTATGCATTAGATCTACAATAGAGAGCATGAAATGAAATTAAATAAGATGCAGAGGTTGCAGAGTCATCCATTAAGATTTATTAGATAAAAATCATAGGTATCTCAGCTACTCACACAACATTGATAAATCTATTAATCAAAGAAACAACCAACTTTATTACACAGGTCTCATAAGAAGAATAACACAAATGAAAAATGTTATGAAACCAGCTCACTAAAAGATAGAAGAGAGAGTTCAATGGCTTCAAAATAAGCCTCTTCGAGGGGGCAACCTCCTTTACATTACACAAATGAATAATTATTGGATTATACAATGACAAAACCTTCTTTATATATATAGGAGTCTAAGGGGTCACAATATAATGAAAGTCGACATAACAATAATAATATAAGGGCACAACAATAACAATAAGGGCCATAATGACAATAGTAATGGGGGAATCACTAGTATTATAGGGACCTAACATGTCCCTCTCCTTCAAAAAAGTGTTGTCCTCAATACTTGATTAGTTTTGGATGCTTCTGTATAAAATTTTCATCCTCCCATGTGGAATCTTTAGTAGGTAAGTTCTTCCACTTGATCAGATACTCCGAAATTGATCAATTTCGTAGGTGTCGAGTTCTTGTTTTTGTGACTACTTCAGGTTCCACTATGATTTTTTCTTTCTCGTCAAGTTCTGGAAATATTGTTTGAATTGGGAGCTTCTCACCAATAACCTTCTTTAAGCATGAAACATGGAAAACTGGGTGCACTCGGGAAGCTGCAGGAAGCTCTAATTTGTATGCAATAGTACCGATATTTTGCATCACCTTGTACTAACAATAATACTTTGGTGATAATTTATTATCCTTCTTAGCTTGCTTGAGGGACATTTCTTTATATGGTTGTAGCCTTATAAATACCTACTCACCTACATCAAAACTTCTTTCACTGTGACGTTCATATTCCTACTGTTTCATTCTATTTTGTGCCAAAGTTAGGTTATCCTTTAAGAGTTGGAGAACTTGTTTTTCATGCTCGATTTCGTCTTCCACTTCTTGAACCTTATAATTTTCTCTTAAATACAATGTGATGGATGGTGGGTGATATCAATAAAGTGCCATAAATGGGGTCATTTTTACTGCAGTATGGAAGGAAGTTTTATACCACCATTCAGCCAAAGGCAACCATTTGACCCATTGTGTCTATTTATTAGATACAAAGAAGCAAAGATATCCTTCTAAACATTTTTTTACTATCTCAGTTTTCCCATAAGATTGAGGATGATAAGATGAGCTATGAGCTAACTGAGTGCTAAGAAAAGAAAATAATTCTGTCCAAAAATTTCCAGTGAAAATGGTATGTCTTTTGCTTACAATAATCTTTGGGTTTCCATGTAGCTTTTGAATTGTTTCCATAAATGCAGTAGAAACTGTATTAGATTTAAATGGATGAGATAATGCACAAAAGTGTGCATACTTGGTAAGTCTGTCAATTACCACCATGATAACACTCTTTCCTCCGGACTTGGGAAAACCTATGATAAAATCCATTAAAACCTCCTCCCAACATTGACTTGGAATGGATAAAGGTTGTAATAGACGTGGAGTCTTAATTGTTTCCACTTTATTTTGTTGGCAAACGAAACATTCTGCCACAAACTTTTGAATATCAGATATAAGGCCATCCCAAAAGAAATCATTCTTAACCCTGTGGTATGTTTTTAAATATCCCAAGAGCCCTACTAAGGGGGAGGCGTTCAATTACATAAGAATATTTTGTTTGAGTTGGGAATTTTGACACACGTATAAGTGATATTTTTACTATAATGAAATCATTTTTCCAGCGAAATTTATCATATGTACTGGGATGTTGTTGTAAATTTTGAATGGGTGCCCAGACTTCTTCGTCATTCTTCCATTTATTCCTTGCTTCTTTCATCCAATTTGGTTGGATAATAGAAATGGCACAAAGCAATGCTTCCACATCCTAATCCTTTCTTGAGAGTGGATCTGCCACAACATTTTTCTTCCCTTTTTTGTAGATGATTTCAAAGTCATAACCCACCATCTTTGTGACCCATTTTTGCTACTCTTCTAAAGATAATCTTGTTTTAAAAATTATTTAAGACTATCATGATCTGTTTTTACCTTGAAGTGTCTTCCCATTAGGCAGGGTTGCTATTTCTTAAGTGCATTTAGTATTTCCAACATTTCCTTCTCATAAATAGCTTTACGTCAACACTTTCCTTTGATTGGATGACTTTCAAAAGCAGTGGGTCCTTCTTCTTGCATTAAAATGACACCAATTCCATTTCCTAAGGCATCACATTCCACAATAAAGGTTTTTTTGAAGTCCAGCATAGCTAAGACTAGTGCTTGGAACATTGTCTCTTTATAAGTTCAAAGGCCTTTGTTGCTTCTAGGGTCCATAAAAATGTATCTTTCTTCAATAATGTTGTTAGAGGTGTTGTTATTCTCCCATAGTTCTTAACAAACTTGTGATAGTACCCTATCAACTCGAGAATCCTCACAGATTATTTATGGATGTGGGGATTTTCCATTCCTTAATGGCTTTAATTTTGCTAGGGTCTACCTTAACACCTTCATGAGATATAATATGACCTAGATATTCCACCTCTTGTACTCCAAAGAAACATTTGGAGCCTTTTTCATACAATTGTTTCTCCTGCAATAGTTTGAGCACCCTGTCAACATGTTGAACATGATCCTTCCAAGACTTTATATAGATTAGTATATCATCAAAAAATAATAACACACATTTTCTAAGGAAGGGTTTGAAACTGGGATTCATCAAACCTTGAAATGTAGAAGGTCCATTAGTAAGGCCAAAAGGCATGACCAAAAATTCATAATGACCCTAATGAGTTCTAAATGTTGTTTTCAGAATGCCTTCAGTCTTCATTGTGATTTGATCATATCCTGAATGAAGATCCAACTTGGTGAAGTAAATTGATCCATGCAATTCATACAATAGTTCATCAATGAGAGGAATGGGAAATTTATTTTTAATAGTGAGCTTGTTGAGCTCCCTATAATCCAGACACATGCGCCATGATCCATCCTTGTTGTGCACTAATACTACTGGAGGAGAGAAAAAACTTTGACTAGGTTGGATTATACCAGTCTCTAGTATTTCTGTAACCATACATTCAATTTCACTCTTTTGGGTATAAGGATATTTGTAAGGCCTGATGTTTGGAGGAACACTTCCTAGAGAAAATGAATAGCACGATCATGATCATGAATAGGTGGGAGACCTTTGGGAGTCTCAAATACCTTGGAATGATTGTCCAAGACTTTTTGGAGATATGGAGAAATAGATGATTTTGACGTGGGAACCTCTAGTGAATATAATTGTGTAATTATGCCTCACTTTTCTTTCTTTAGAATATTTTTCATTCCATTAGAGCTAATTATATTTCCTGGTTTCCCTACAATACCTCTTAATTCAACTTCCTTTCCTTTTGAAGAAAATTTCATGAAATGTTCTTGAAAATTAAAAGCTATTGTACCCAAGCATTATAGCCATTGGACTCCTAGTACAACATCAACACCACCGATTGGAATGGAAAGCATTGGGATATTCAATACATATTCTCCCATGGATAGATTGATATTATATCACTTTCCAGAGAAATTTATGGTTCCTCCACTTGCAACCATCACTTGAAACTCTGGTGCTAGATATAGGAAGCAGTTCAATTCCTTGGCTATCTTACAATGAATAAAATTATGGGTATTGCTTGAATCAATCAATACTATTACCCTTTTCCTCTTGATATGTCCTTCTATCTTGATCATTTGAGGAGTGGTAATTCCAGCCAATGCATTACAAGATATGGTTGGATTCATTTATTCTTTCTCTAAGGTTTGTTCCTTGTGTATATCCTCTTCTTTTGACGTTTCTTGTTCCTTTTCTTCCTCCTCTTCACAATCTATGTAAAATGTTTTCTTCTCAACACACTTATCACCTTTAGTGTATTTGCTATCACAACTGTAAAGAAGCCCTTTTTCTCTTTTTTCTTCCAATTGTTGGGGTGTCAACCTTATAGGTTGTGGAAGGATAGGCGAAAGAACTCTTCCATCCTTATTGTTGTGAGTGGTAGGCTTCCTTGTTGAATAATTTTTCTTTCCCTTTTCTTGCCAACCTAAATGCCTTCTCCAATGAGTCAGGTTCCCAAAGGTGAACCTCATGTTGGATGTTATCCTTTAAATTCCCTATGAACACATAATCCGATGATCCTCTGGAATATCTTTTCCCTTATATTCAATTTTTGGAAGTCGTCATTGTTCTCCATCATTGAACCCTTTTGTTTGAGGTTTATCAATTGGGTAAAAAAAGTGTTGCTTTTTGTTTCCTCATAATGTGCTATCATTTCTTCTGTAAGAATTGCCCAAGTGACAATTTGTTTACGAGAGCAAAGTCATCGATACCATACAAAAGGATTTGGTTCCAAATATAAAGTTGCAATGCATACCATTTGTTTGTTTTGCACATTATGGAGATCGAATATTGCTCCATTTGTAGTATCCATTTTATGAGATCCTTACCATCAAAAGTCCTCATTCGATCTTTGGAACATGGTGGGTCTTCAATCCAACATTAGAGTTTATGAAATCATGATTATCATTTTGTTTGTTCTCATCATGAGTTTCCTTTAATACCCTTTCACCATTAGTAAACATTTCTTGTAGCAACGTAGTCCAATCTATCTTCAAATCTTCCATCTTAGCATCCATGCCATTCATCTTAGCTTCCATGCCATCCATATTAGCTTCCACGCGATCCATATTAGCTTCCATGCCATTTATGTTAGCTTGCACGTCGTTCTTTAAACCATCAATCTGAGCTTTTGTTACCTTTTGTGAGAGTGAAATTTGTTTCACTTGGTCTGGTAATTTTGATATATCATGTTGAATTTATTCCTCTTCTTCATGAGTCATGCTAGAGCTTTTAGGTCGCTTAGGTGTTTCCATTCTCTTTATTTGGGCATCAATTAATTATAATTATGGTTCACTATGCCCTTTGAACTTCAAACTAATTTTTCAACCCAAACTTATGCAAAATTTTAAAAAGACTACACACCTTTTTCTTCCTTGTAGAAGCTCAATATGGAATCTATTGTAACTCTGTAATTGTGGATTTCCAAGGTCTGAAAGTGCTTCTTGCGGTAGCCCTCTGAGTCCTCCTTCTAGTGCCACCAGTCTAATCAAAATTGGATTCCTCAAGAAGTCATTATGCCCAGTCTCCTAAGATGACATGATTATATAAGTTTTTAGTAGAGAAAACTTGTACGACGTGGAACGTGTCACTGTTTCAACCTTCAAATCATAAACGGATACACAAAAAACTATAGTCTATCATGTTTCTATAACTACTTATGAAATTACAATATGATGTTTAGAGAGAAATTTATGACGCTTTTCCCAAGGTCACCTGTTTAGAATGTAATTCAGGAGTTTGCAAAAACCCTAACTTCCTTAGATCATATCTCTGAAAACATAGCAAGGCAAGATGAGAAATTTGAACCTGAGGTGCAGAACGATTTCGGCTCAAAGGGGTTTTTGTTTTAGCTTCTGAAACATCATAGAGAAAATGTTATAGCGAAAATTCCACAATGACTTGTTTGGAAGAGTGAAACCCTTGAATCCAAAGCTCTGATACCAAATGTTATGAAACGAGCTCACAAAAAGATAGAAAAGAGAGATCAACAGCTTCAAAATAAGCCTCTTCGAGGGGGAAACCTCCTTTACATTACATAAATGAATAATTATTCTATTATACAAATGAAAAAACCTCCTTTCTATATATAGGAGTCTAAGGGGTCACATTATAATCAAAGTCGACATAACAATAATAATATAAGGGCACAACAATAACAATAAGGGCTACAATGACAATAGTAATGGGGGAATCACTAGTATTATAGGGACCTAACAAAAAATTACTTAGAAGCACCTCTTTGTCTTCCCACTTTCAAGCTTTGATAAGCAAGATTAAATGGATTGTTGTTACAACGTCAGTTGTTATAACATCTATTATGGAATTTCTTGTTACAACATCCACTATAATAACATTTTCTTCTCAATCCATTTTTCCCTATGTTTATGTTTCTCAATTTGTTTTATTGATCCCCCAAGCGCTAGTGTAGTGTTTGGCGGCCGAAACACTTCTTTGGCTACCCACATTCAAGATTTGACAAGAAATATGAAATGGATTTCTACCCCCTCAATTGTTACAACATATGCTATTACAACATCCACTTTAATGGTCACTGTTTAAGTAGTTTCATTAGTAGAAGTTTTTATAGAATCATCTTTTACAATAGTTTCAACATTTTCAATAGTAATGAGTTTTACAACATCAACTATTACAACATTTTCAGTAGATTTTACATTGACATGTTGTTATGGCATCTGTTTTTACAAAATTTGCTTCTTAATCCAATGTTACATATGTTTGTTCTTCTCAATTTTTTTTCTTGATCCCCCAAGTGATGGTGTAGTGTTGGGTGGCAGAAGCACCTCTTTGGCTGCCCACTTTCAAGCTTTGACAGGAAAGTTGAAATGACTTTCTACCCCTACAATTGTTCCAACATCTGTTGTAATGGTCATTGTTTTAGTAGTTTCAATAGTAGTTGTTATAGCATCAATTTTTACAACAATTTCAACATTTTCAATAGTAATCCCTATTACAAAACTTTCAACAGTTTTAACATTGGCATGCTGTTATGGCATTTGTTGTTACATCATTTGATTCTCAATACGTTGCTACATATGTTTGTGCTTCTCAATTTGTTTTATTGAACCCCGTTGTGCAGGCAATCCTTTCTGCAGACATAAACGATCCCTCTAGACCTATGGGATGATCTAGCAACTACATAAGACAACTACATGCAATATTTCCTAATTCATACTAGAAAATACAAAGGAGGATAGATCTCCTACCTCTCTCGAATGATAATACCCTTGATGTCGACCTTCACTCTTTGGCTTCCAAGCTTACAATCTCCTCTTCGCTGGTGTAGATGAGTAACTGCAAGAAAGATCAAGTAGAGACAACACAACTATACAAAGCATAACATTTTCTAATACAAAGTATGTAACAGATCAAGAAAAATGACAATAAATGGACAATAATTGACACATTTATGGAAATAAAACACATATTGTATTATTAATAGATAAAAAATGGACCATTAAAACCAATGAAGCCTCGATATTGGAAGCCTCCTTCAAGTGATATTCCAAGTCCAAGCCTTAGCCTTTAAACACCTTTTCTCCTTTTAAAATGGGTAACATTTGGGCACAATTTAGCAATAGGATGGAAACCAATGAACAACCAACCATTACTAGATGGTGGGAAATTCACTTATAGGGAAGGAGAGGGAGTTGAGGATCCATGAAAAGAGGGATGAGTTCCACATCTCAAGGGAGAGATACATAGAAGTAGCATCTAGGTTTGGGAATGAGAGGTCTCATTCTAATGTTCATCTATCTAAAACCACAACGTCGTTCTCCAAATTTCAAGTAAGAGAATCTTCTCCTCCATTTTGGGAAAAACTACCTGAAGAGGACCAACGTGATTTTCCTGCTAAAAGTAGTGTTGGTAGTGCTAGTCATGTGTTATGCCAGAGGTTACCAACATGGATTTGCCTGATAAAAGTAGCGTTGGACTTCCAAAACAAGGTTTTCAACATGCTCTTCAGAATGCTTTCATGGCAAGTTTTCTTCCTTCTCTTCAACGGTGTTCTGAACATGTTTCATCGTGAATACATTATTTGTAACAACTTTCATCACTTGCAAAACTTGTGACATTGACAAAAAAAAGTGTGACACTTCAGGATACAAGACTTGGAGTGCAGAAAAATAGTATATAACAAATTCCCCCTAAAGCATGAAGTTAGAATGGGAATTGATGGATGAAATTATTTACAAACAAAGCAAGGACTTAGAGAACCACCGTTAGGAGACCTACAAATCAAACATAATACAATATATCTTACATATTTGATGTAAGTATGCCTGACAATACATCTCTAGGCATGGATCTAGTAATACATGGATCCATGGCATGGACACAACCATCTAAATATAAAGGATCATGTTTAAAATCATAAATACTTAATAACTCCATGCAACCTGGATTTACCAAACAAAACCGAGGGTCTTCATCTCTGCCTCGATCCAACCAAGGTATGAATATCACCATGTGAATAGATGTGTCAGAGTCAAACATGGTAGAAACCACTTTGTTAATGATCAATGATGTAAACCATCAACATGCACGAGAGAAACCACCAATGATGACGATGGCTCTCAAGGTACAATAACACAATCCATGAGTGTGAATAATGAAGCTGAGGTTGAACACTTGTAGAATCATTCGATTGAAGGCCAGTTGTGTGAACCTATCGGCAAATTCGAAGAACCTGCCATTAAGGCATGCAAGCTCCAAGGTATTGACAGGGATTTCCTATATCATATTCCTGGATAATGAGCTGGAGTGGACAAGAAGTGATTTATCTAAGGAGGGCCATAATGTTTCCCACATCATCGACATGAAACATAATATTTTGCAAAGTTGGCAAGAGTGATTTAGGATTGATGCAAAAAAATTCAAATAGGGTATAAGTGGTTTGAAATTGCAGGTGGGACTTCTCTAGAACATATTAGTGACACAACTCAAGAATTTGGCATCATTTGACTCAATATTATAATAAAATTAGAGGCAAACGGATTTCCCAAACCTAGTAAGCTAAGTGATGAAGTAAGGATGTCCCAAACCTAACATGAGATACAGATAAATGTCATGTTCAAGAGTGACAAACTACCTTTCTTACAAAATAAAATATATATGTTTCTTTCCATTTTTCCCCACTATTTCTAGCGATTTCCTCTCTATTTTTAATCTCAAGCTTGAAGACAGTACCATATGCTTGTTGTATCAGTTCATCCTTCACATCAATCCATCCTATTATTTATAACAATCCCTAGGAAGGAGTAGCTCAGTCTCGTCATGGTGACAAGTCCTTTGTCATTTTATTTGTACAAGTCTGACATAAGGGTAACTCGACATATTTTTCATGTTTAGAGAGTTTGAAAAAGAAGTGAAACTAGATGTCCCTTTTCGTAGATAATCTCTTAAGTATGAAAAGGTAGAAAAAATACTCAAGAGAACCTCTTAGCCATGTTTAACCAAGGTATTCCTTTTTTGTATCTAGTCTATCTGAGTCTGGAAAAGGGTTAAAATTATACTAAGTAGACATCTTTTCATTCATTTATGAGATCAAGTGAAAGAATCGACTGGGAATTTATGAAATCTAATCAAAGACTCGAATTGGAAGGAGGTTTTTTTCTTTTTTTCAATGAGCTTGACATAGGAAAAGAACCCTTCTCATGATACCTTGTTTCTTTTTTTAACGATCTTGACACAAGTAAAGTAAATTTTCTCCAATACCTTGTTTCATTTTTTAAGGAGATTGACACAAGACAAAGAATGCTCCTTCGAAAGACATTGATTCATTTGTTAAGGAGCTTGGCACTAGTAAAGGAACTCTGCTCCAGGAAACCTTGATTCATTTTTTAAGGAGCTTGACACAAGACAAGGAGCTTTTCTCTGAGACCATTTCCTCCAAGAGGTTCTCATCATATGGTAGAGAAACATTGTGGAATCGAAGGATCAAATGGATAGTTCAAAATCTAATGATCACAGTAAATGATGCACTACATCACCTAGTAGATCATTAGTAGACACACAAATGTAATAGGTTACCACATAATTAACCTGTGGAGGGGGATATAACATTGGCGTATAAGACACGTGGTTTCGAACATACCCAAGGAGGTGAGAAGAGACGACTAGTGAGACCTTTTTAGAATGGCCACCGCTGATGTTTTCATTCTAGAGGATTATGTGAGGAGCCGCTATGGGAGGACGAGCAGCAGAGCTGAATCAGCTTACGTTTGCAAGGTACCATTTGCGCGGAGAGGGGAGGACTCTCCTGCCTCCGCCATTATCAGCAGAAGTGCGTCGAAATTTAAACCCAGGCGCGATAACAGATCCAGCAAGCTTTCATTCTACCAGCCAGATCTTCACCTTGAAGTATCCCTCGTAGACCTTGAATTATTTACCGTGGATCGTCTCAGAGTTCTTAAAGGTCTCGAAGATGGAGTATTCGAAACGTTGGCTGTGGAGATCATGCAGAGAGCGAGAGGGGGGATCGGTGGTCACGAGATCGAACCCCGGGCCCTCAAAGAAACCCATTTCAGGGGAGTAAGAAAGCATCCCTGGGGAGATTTGCAGTGGAGATCAGGGATCCACGGACGGAAGTTTGAGTGTGGCCCGGCACATTTGACTCCACGAAATGCAGTCTCAGCTTCAGATCTGACAAAGATCTGCCAGATCTGGCCACCCAGAAGGTAGAAAAGCCCATGCTCTGGCCAGATCCAGAGATCAGCATGGGGTCAAGGCCCTTATCTGAATCCTTTCAGATCCAAATCTCTCAGCCTTCATGCAGAACCATCATGCAATGGGTCAGCCCTTCAGATCTGGTGCAGGAACTCAAACTGAATCTAGAGCGTAGAATGGGGATCCCATCAAGCCTTATGCGACTTCTCTTTCAAGGTAAACAACTTGAAGACCCTCTTCCCCTCTCTTCTTACAGCATTTCCAGGAACAGCTTGGTGGTGGCGATAGTTCGTTTGAGGGGAGGCGCAGTAGGACAATCTTCCTCTACTCGGCCTTTCTCATACAAGGACGCAGTTCACTCTGAGAACCCCGAACCCCCGGAAGCCCTTAAATCTAAGGTCTTCTTGGTTGACAAGATTGAAGAAGTACCCTCTGTGGAACTCATACATGAAGATCTGGCTTCCAATCTTCAAGATTTTGCAAAAAGAGCCATCAATTGCAGATTTAATGGATTATGGTCATGATCTCAGGATCTATATGCATGGATCCATGCAAACTAGACACATCACTGTAAGATCTCTTTTTGTTTGAAAGGTTATTTCATTGTTCTATTTGATAACAATTAGCACTATGAAAAGGCCTTAGAAGAGGGCCCTTGGTTCATGGGAACTGCAGGGCTATTTTTGACTCCTTGGTTCCCAGATTTTGATCCAGCCACTGCAATCATTACCAAGACACCGGTATGGATACGGCTTCCAAACTTACCTGCCCACCTATGGAGCACTCGCGTCTTCAGAGCTATAGGAGACACCTTGGGCAGCTTCATCCATGGGGATTTATGGAGGGAATCCAAAGGTCTCTACTCATATGCAAGGGTACGTGTGGAGTTAGACCTGAGTAAAGGTCTTCCAGAACAAATCAATCTCAAGATAAATGACTTTGTCTGGACCCAGACACTGGATTACGAGAATACGGCTTTTCGGTGCCGCCATTGCCACCAATCTGGGCACTTGCAAAATACATGCCTATCTCGCCTGGCAAAGAAGAACAAGGCTAACGTCTCCAAGCCCAAGTCCAAACGATGGGCTCCCTGCTCTCCTCCTCCAGTAGCAGATTCTGATTCCTCCAGCTCTGAAGATGAAGATAGTGATGAACAATTGAATTAGGCCCCTCATTTCGTGGCCCCTTCCACCGATGGTCTGGTGCCTTCCTCCAACTCAGCCATTGCACAGAAACGTGTTCATTTGTGCTCCTCCTCGGATTCAGAAAAGGAGGGCTCCCCTGTGGAGGACCCCAATCTTCAAGTTGTAATTGCCCATCGACCCCAAAATGGTTGGGTTGAAGTTAAAAAAAGGAAAGGGAAAAAGCTTCATGTTGAAACCTCTACCCTTTCAGGGTAGCTCTCAACGCTTGTTTTGCTTCCAGTGCTTAGCTGTAGCTCCTTGCTTGCTTAACTCCTTCTCCGGAACTGAGGTTGATAGTCCTATCATTTCCGGTTGCCGGTATCCTGCTTCTCTGGAATGTATCCTCTTGTACAATATTTTTGATTAATAGAATTAGTCTTAATCGAGAAAAAAAAACATTGGAGTATAAGGAAATTTAGGGAAGATGGTTGATTGGGAGCCAAATTAGGACCAACAAACAAAAGTTGATCAATGGTCATGATTCTTCGTTCATGCGGGAAACATATGACACGAAAGGGAGAAGATATAAGAACTCCCATGACATAAACATAGCCACGACCAAGGACTAAAATATAATCCAAAGGGCCTTGGACAACCATCACATCAATATAGACGATTTTTTCTCCCAAACTAATAGGAAACTTAGGAAGAATCCCTAAAAGTTGACTAGTTCCTTTGTTAAAAGCTAACATATTGTAGGTAACAGGCACAAGCTGTGGAGAACCTAAAGCTTTCCAAGTAGTTGAGGATAGAATACTAAACAACGTGCCTTCAACTATGATTGCGCCATGTATGGGTATATTATAAGCCTGTACTATGATCTAAAATGGTACATAAGAAGGAATACGATATCCTTCTAGTTGACTCCAATCAAAGGAAGTGACCATAATACTTGGAAGGGGTACTATGGGAATGGGAGAACTGCACCCTTGCATTATGGGAATGGGAGGATCACATCCTTGTACCATGGGAATGGGAGGATTTCCCCCCAATTCATTGGATACTGAAGAAACAAGAAGAAACTGAGTGGTATGAAGTTCACTTTCTACAAGAAAGGTACAATCAACTAAAGGTCGGATAGAGTCAACCATTTTCTCAACCAATGGATAGTCGAGAACGGTCTCATGGGATTCAGATTTAGAGAGAGTGGGATTGACCATAGATGAATTATGATCAATCGCTTGATCAACTAGTGGAGGATCAGGAGAAAGATTTCGATAACTAGTCAGAAGATGAGGCTGAGAAGCTATCATGTTGTCCAACACTTTAGAGGCTTCATTCATGCAAGAAAAAAGGTGAATAGGATGATTCCCTTCACATAACTTACAAGAAAATTTGACTTTACCCTTTTTCCAATGAACCTTACTATCACTAGTTGAGGGTTTGTCACCAGCATGATATCTAAAGGTTGATGCCAAAGACTGATGTGAGCCTCTAGGCCACACTTCTAATATCTTGGGAATACTGTGACAATCTCTAAGAAGGTGATCACCCTTACAAAGCATGAAAGGGAACTTCAATTTGCGTGGTTGATTGGAAGCTTTTTCCATTCCAGTTTCATCCATAGCAATGGTTTCTTGGTTGGCCCCATGTTTATTTTTCTTCTTCTTATTCATCCTCTTCTTCTTCTTCTTAGTTCCCTGGTTACTAGAATCAATACTTTCACAAGTTGAAGAGGGAGAAAGGGGTGAAGAAACAACATGTGAAGAAGGAAAGGGATCAGTTTTAGGATCAACATGAGGTTGATGTTGTTTTGGTGGAGGAGAACTCATTTGATAAGAAGTTTGGGCATTTAGGACTATAGGGGTTGCAAATAACCAAACTGACAAACCAATGGTAAATCGAGGAAGGGACAAAGTTTCCATATAAGGAGCACCAACATTTCCAAAAGAAGGAAAAGGACCAAGATTACCATTAGAGGGATTTCCTTGATTGGTATACTCAATAGTTTTTGCCATTAGTCTCAACCTAAGATCCAACAAGGAGCTATTCCATGGGGAGGATGTTATTCCAAGGTGAATTAATTAATTTTAGAATTAAAGACACAAAACAAAACAAAGGGGTAGCTAGGAAAAAGGGCTTACCAAGTCACCATGAACTACAATATACACCTTGGTGAACCAAGGACTTAACATATGGCAACAAATCTCCCCGAAAGCTATGTTCGGTGCATCACAACATACAAGGAAACATAATCAGTTACCTATGGATGGATAGTAACCTACAAGGGACTCCCAAAATATACTCGAAGGTATGTGGGAGTGCAGTCTGTAGTACTGTTGTCTAATGCGTAACCATTCGATGAGAGCATTCCTTTATACTTTTCATGCGTGGAGCATCATTTGATATACCCGAAGGTATGTGGAGAATGATGTTACACACTTACGTATGTGGAAGGGGATTTCACCCCTGGGATACAATGTTGGAAAACAATGAAAGATCCTATATTTAACGATGTTAGAACACATATCTAGCCTAGAACTCTAGATGTTTGCGTTAACATTCCAAATGCTCCTTAGGGTAATTGAGATAAATTTTAAAGTTGATCTTGAATTATGTTTCCATTTCAAGGTTAAAAAATCGATGTCACCTGAACACACCTATGATGCAACTAACATGAAAAAATGATTCTTTTCATTTCAATGAAAGTTATATAGTGTAGGGAAGAAGTGCAAACATTGATGCAACAATCAAATATGCAACCAACAATAGATTCCTAACTAGATCTTTCAATTCCACAATTCCAATGAAACGATCAAAAAGTAAATGAATTTTGATTTAGTAAAATTCACCTACATGAATAATTTTTCTTCTAATGGATGAAGATGCACTTATCATTCTTCAACACCAAGAAATGTAATCTATTCTCAATGACAATCTCAAAAACAACTTTCCAGTGCAATGTAATCTAATGCAATTTCCAGAAGTAATGATCAATTTTGAGATGAGGGCTTAACAAATGCAAATTAAATTTGTTTATTGTTTCCAAAAGAACTAAAAATGCTTATTATACAACAAATTAGCAACACATGCAAGAAACAAAACAGTAAATTCGATTACCCAAAGAACTAAAGATTCAACCAAAGTTCGTTTTCACTACTTAAAGATGGAACAAACTTTTACAAACCACAAAGAATCTAACAACAATAAGTCAAAATTATATGCACATAGAGTAGGGGAAAAAATTTAGAGATCAAGATATTATAGGTATTCTATTAGAAACCCTAAAAAATTCTCATTTTTTAGACCAACACTATTGTAATGGTAAGAATCCACACTGACGGGGTCATTAGCACTACTATAATCAACAAACTCTATGCTGGAAACACTCTGTTTTTCATAAAAGTATGATATCTGCAAGAAAAGCTTAGGAAAAAACAAAAAAAGTTGAACAGAGACATATATTTGACACTCTAAACCACACACCACTCAGAATGTGGATCCACAGTCAATCAATGTTATGGATCACTAATACGTTGGCCAAACTTATCAAATGAGACCAAAGACAAAAGAAGGTTTGAAGGGTTATGTACTCCCTAGTGCGATTGTCATTTAGTCGTGCATGAAATCCTTTATGCAGATAGAAATAATCCCTCTAGTCCTATCAGAGGATTTGGCAACTACATAAGATAACTACATGCAATCTTCCTAATTCATACTAGAAAATACAAAGGAAGATATATCTCCTACTCTATTTGATGCTAATACCATTGATATCAACCTTGACTCTTTGGGTTCCAAGCTCACGATCTCCCCTTCCCTGGAGTAGATGAGTGCCTACAAGAAAGATCAAGTGGAGACAACAAAACTATAAAAAGCATAACATTTTATAGTTCAAATTATGTAATAGGTCAAGGATTTTTCTCCTCTATAGGGTGTGATGGTCGAGAATGGACAAATGGCAGGGACCAAAATGCGAGGTGGAAGATCATGGAATCTTCTAGTAGCTTCCTCTCTGACACTTGCCACTCCATTTTCGACCAGGGATGAGTAAGAGATCTTCATTCTCCAAGTGAAAGCAAGAACTACTAGAGAGAAGACACTAATGAAGATCCCAAAAGATGACTCACCTCTCTATAATCATCTATATATGGATCCCTCATCACAAAGATCTAGAGGCTGGAATTTTGTAGCTTATAGAGAAGTGTTGTTGGCATTTTGGTGTACATTCACAGTATTCGGTGATTTTTCTTTGCTTGAGGTGAAAGAAGGGCTTCTTAGCTAGAGGACGATGCTGGGTCAGAGTTGCTCATGGTTGTAATCCTCTTGCTACTTTTTATCTGAATAAAGCTATTCTTGTTTCCTTCCATATCGTGGTGTACTTATTTATATATGCTTCTATATGGTTAATGTACATCTGATCCTGCATTATTTATGAATTTAGATCCTTTTTCTTGCATAGTAGTATGTTTTTGTGATTCTACAGGTCCTTTTGAAGCTGAGCAGATAAAGAGCGAGTAGCAAAACTCTATCAAGAAGGAGAGGGAATCGAGCGCAAGACTCAGGTTGGCTCTCTTGGTTCTCCTCTCATCTATTTTCATAAAAGGAATCAATAGTAGAATTTGATTGTTTGTTTCTAAGATAGCCACCCATCTTAGTGGGAATAGCAACATCCGTGTGGACACTATTCTCGTATAACAAAATGACAACTCCGCTAGGGAGGAACTAGATTACTTGTTAGCCTATCTATCCTTGTTTCTTTTATAAACATACAAACGGAGCCTGAAGTCAAGCCAGCTAGCCTTCGAACTGCATTTGTCATACAAATTCAAAGTAGATCAATGCTACTTTAGTCAATCTTCGGGTTTTTTTTATTAATTTAAAAATAGATCTGCAAGCAATCTAATTGCCCTAAGTAGTGGCTTTAGTAACCTCTTAAATCACCCCTGTGTTTTTATATACACTGATCTGTACTTATTTAGCTTAAACCCCTGAACTAAACTAC